>MJUU01063681.1:66516-77004 GCA_002080025.1 Modiolus philippinarum | reverse complement strand
GCCATCTTTGTTAAGGACCTACAGTACATCACTCCTGTAAAGTTTGGTTCAATTTGCTTCAGCCTTTCGAGAGCAGAAGATGAAAATGTGATTTTTCCCATAGGGTCCAATATTAAACCTTAGTTCCGCGCTGGCGAACATGTTTTTTATCGGATCGGAACGAAATGGGCAATCTTTGTAAAGGACCTTCCATACATCATTCCTGTAAAGTTTGGTTGAATTTGCTTCAATGGTTTCAGAGGAGAAGATGAATATGTGAAAAGTTTAACGGACGGACGGACGACGGACGACGGACGCCAAGTAATGGCAATAACTCACACTGACCCTTCGGGTAAGGTGAGCTAAAAACGGGGATTTACCATCAAAAAGTCAAAATCATCAAAATCGTCAAAAATAGTAATGGTGGATTACATGATACCCCGCCACGTTTCACAAAATTTCTAAGTTAAAAGGGGCATAACTCCACAACGATGTGTACCGCTGAACCCAAATTTTACTTGGCCTGTGTTTTGTGTTAAACAATTTACATGCCATGTTTGAAGACAGTATGTTATTTCATTCACAAGTTCATTTTGTAGTACAAAAAACCCAAACTTTGCAAAATTTCAAAGTTTCAAGGGGCATAACTCCAGAACCCCTTGGACCTTGGAATCCAAAATTGAAGTTGACCTGAGTTTTGTGGTGAACAACTTGCATACCAAGTTTGAAGACCTTGTGTTATTTCGTTCACAAGCTATCAGTCGGAAACCCTAAAATTCGCAAAATTTCAAAGTTTCAAGGGGCATAACTCCAGAACCCCTTGGACCTCTGAACCCAACATGCCATGTTTGAAGACAGTATGTTATTTCATTCACAAGTACATTTTGTAGTACAAAAACCCAAACTTTGCAAAATTTCAAAGTTTCAAGGGGCATAACTCCAGAACCCCTTCGACCTTGGAATCCAAAATTGAACTTGACCTGAGTTTTGTGGTAAACAACTTACATACCAAGTTTGAAGACCTTGTGTTATTTCTTTCACAAGTAATCAGTCAGAAATCCTAACATTCGCAAAATTCTAAGGTTAAAGGGGCATAACTCCAGAACCCCTTGGACCTCGGAACCCAAAATCGAACTTGACCTGAGTTTTGTGGTGAACAACTTGCATACCAAGTTTGAAGACCTTGTGTTATTTCTTTCACAAGCTATCAGTCGGAAACCCTAAAATTCGCAAAATTTCAAAGTTTCAGGGGCATAACTCCAGAACCCCTTAGACCTCTGTACCCAAAATTGAACTTGACCTGAGTTGTGTGGTGAACAACTTGCATACCAAGTTTGAAGACCTTGTGTTATTTCGTTCACAAGTTATCAGTCGGAAACCCTAAAATTCGCAAAATTTCTAAGTTTAAAGGGGCATAACTCTAGAATCCCTTAGACCTCGGAACCCAAAATCGAACTTGACCTGAGTTTTGTTGTGAACAACTTGCATACCAAGTTTGAAGACCTTGTGTTATTTCGTTCACAAGTTATCAGTCGGTAACCCTAAAATTCGCAAAATTTCTAAGTTTAAAGGGGCATAACTCCAGAACCCCTTGAACCTCGGAACCCATAATCGAACTTGACCTGAGTTTTGTGGTGAACAACTTGCATACCAAGTTTGAAGACCTTGTGTTATTTTGATCACAATTTATCAGTCGGAAACCCTAAAATTCGCAAAATTTCTAAGTTTAAAGGGGCATAACTCCAGAACCCCTTAGGCATCGGAACCCAAAATCGCACTTGACCTGAGTTTTGTAGTGAACAACTTGCATACTAAGTTTGAAGACCTTGTGTTATTTCGTTCACACGTTATCAGTCGGAAACCCTAAAATTCGCAAAATTTCAAAGTTTCAAGGGGCATAACTCCTGAACCCCTTGGACCTCTGAACCCATAATCGAACTTGACCTGAGTTTTGTGGTGAACAACTTGCATACTAAGTTTGAAGACCTTGTGTTATTTTGTTCACAAGTTATCAGTCGGAAACCTTCGAGATATATACGGACGGACAGACAGACGGACGGTCGGACACATGACTGAGGGTATCACATAATACCTCGCCACTTCGTGTAGTGGGGTATAAAAAACCTTTACTTTCATACGTCCATAAAAAGAGAGGCAAGAAACAACGACAGTAGAATACCGAAGGAACAAAGGAAGTGATGATTACAAAAATCAAAGTCCAAAGACATGGCAAAAACCGAAACAGAGAAAAACAAGGACAAACCAAGGACGTGAGACAGCCACAATAAAAAAATGACATTAAAAACTAAGGCACTCATAGTGTGAACTCCCATAATAACCGTGGTTTGTTTGATTTCTAATTCATAAAATGACGTAATTTTGAATTGAAGAATGTTAAATGGAATAAAATGATATATATTTATCCACTTCACTAGTAGATTTTCTTCCTCCTGAACTAGCCATTGTATAAACGTGGTTTCATATGAATTAAGAAATACCTCATCTTAAAGTGGTGCAAAATTAGTCAACATATCTTCTCAATTAGAAACTCTTGTAATGCGAAAGCAATCTCCTCCTTTTAATTTTTTGTAAGGATTATTATTTTTTAAAACTTAGCACGAGATATGAATATTTTTTAAATTTTGATTTTATTTTCATTCTACAAAAGTAAGTGAGAACCGAATCGTCAGTCTAAAATGAACAATCCAAGGACAATGGCAACGTCGGAAAAACAAAGAATCAAAGACATAACATGAGCACGGCACAGAAAAGAAAATGAAGACACACATATATACAAAATTGAACAACACGGACCCAATAAAAATATACTGCTGCACCAAGAGCGCATGATACGCCATTCCACCGTCAACTCGAAATTTATAGCATTGTTGGACCACAACAAAATTTTGACTGAAAAAAAAATAAACAGAATAAGTGCCTCACAAAGATGTAACAAATATCAAATCAAATTTCACAGTCCAAGGGCCATAACTCTGTACGAAATCAACCAACTGGAACCAAATTCCAACTTGATTTGTTTCTCACCTAGATATTCTCACATACCAAATATGAAATAAATATGTCAAGTGGTTAAAGAAAAAAACTCCGGGAACCTTTATTTTCCAAATTTCACTATGTCAAAGGGCCATAACTCTGTACAAAATCAACCAACCGGATCAAATTCATACTTGATCTGTATCTTACCTAGATATACTCATATACTGAATATGAAATCAATATGTCAAGCGGTTACATAGAAAAAACTCCTGAAATCTTCATCTTTCAAAATTTCACTAAGTCAAAGGGCCATAGCTGTGTACAAAATCAACTGACTGGAACCAAATTCAAACTTGATATGTATCTCACCTAGATATACTCATATACCAAATGTGAAATCAATAGGTTACAATTCTAATAGCGGTCCACAAGATTGTGATGTCGACCGTGAAACTTCTGTAGTGATGACCTCAAGTTATGAGCAACATACCCTTGCTTAAGTAGCCTATTTGTAAGCAACCAAACTCTATCAAGGTAGTCACTGTATCGACCACAGGCCCTTGAGTAGCGAATGAGTTGGGCGATGTAAACTCCATATGCCGGTGCATAGTGTAGAATAGAGTGTATAAATATTAAATTTTCAACAATAAACTTTATTTAAAGAATAATCTATCAAATCGTAAATGGTTTTGAGAACCAAAATCTTATTCATCAAAGCCACAAATTTGGCAAAATCATATTTTTGAACCCCTAGAAAATACCCTTCCGTCCTCCCTTTCTAGATAATAATGGAGTGTTCCATTGTGGTTCGTACATACCATATCTGCATAACTGTATCATATACGTTATAGTTATTACCTGGACCCTGCTGCAAAAGGAATATAACTATACGGATGTCTGTTAATAATATCCTCTTCTATGAACCGTTCTGGTTTGAACACCTGAAATTATGTAGTTAGAGGTTTTCAACTAGTTTAAGTTTACATGATCAACATCACAATGTTATGAAAACCTAAAACTATGTCATAATTAAAGAAAAAAAAATACCGTACGCGATTTTAGATTTCATTACCTTTTATTTCACCTGATTTGATTAACAATGACATGATAAGGAGTAAATATACCTGAGACAGTCTCTACAAATATATGTTAAAACCAAGCAATGTAACAACACTTTTATTAATGTTCTTCATTTTGAAGTCAGCATGAGGTCTTCGACAAATAGCTTTGCTCATACCTTATAGTAAGTTCAAGACGACCCCTATCACCGGTTTGAGCGGAACGTATTGCTAATTATTGATCAATGTCACATCTGTGTCTTTTATATCAGTTCTTATAGTGTTTCTTTATCAAATTATATAAATGCATGTGCTTTTGAAGTTGTAGTCTGGTATAAATACTACCTTTTCTGGATCATGAGTGCCTTAGTTCTTAATGTTGTCTTTTTATGTCCGTGCATTGTGGCTGTCTCACGTCTTGTTTTGCCTTTGTTTTTCTCTGTTGCCGTTTTTTGCCCGTGTCTTTGGACTTTGACTTTTGTGATCATCACTTCCCTTGTTCCTTCGGTATTCTACTGCCGTTGTTTCCAAATGAACTGTCGTTACTCCACTGAAGAAAGCGGAAATCTTTTTTGAACGCTAAATGCTACCTAAGCCTTTAAGATATTACATACACAAAAAAATTCTCTAAATTTCTTTTTCCTTTCAATACATGAACAATTTTAGATTATATTATACTGTTGATACTGTTAATGACTACCAGAAAAAGTCATAATCAATCATCTGATTAAAACTCTTAAATGCTATATTTTTGTATATTGTTGAAGCATACCTCGTGATCTGGCCAAACGTCTGGGTGATGGTGAATCGTATGAATGTTTATATCTACATGAACACCAGCTGGTAACTCTATATCACCGAATTGCATTGGTTTTGTCAACCGACGGGCAGTTCCGGGAACTGGAGTATACATCCTCAAAGACTCTTTGACAAATGCTGTCAATTCTGGCAAGTTTTGTAGATGTTTCCTAAATGCATAATTACGAAAATATATAGTTTTGTAACTAAATTGTAGTTCTTTATTTGTTTTATTCATTTTGCAACTTCAAAATGAAAGAATAATCATTAATTTTTGTGAAGATTTTGACAATTAATTATAAACCGATTCAAATATGTCCAAAATGAGTAAAGACATCTTCGACAGAATGGCAAACAATCAACTACCTCTTTTGAAACCTTTCAACAGTCAATATTATATGCACCTTTTAAGAATAAATAAATTTCTACCAAGATTTCGGAGACATCCAACTCAACAATATAATTTTAAGGAAGCAAATAAAATGTTAAACACCAGCAAAGGAAATCATGAATAAAAAAATCAGTCATAAAATAGCGTAGTTATGTTAGCGAAAAAAAAAACTCTTACGCCATTTCACATATAACAATTTACAAAAATATTAGTGTCGTCAACTATAAACAGTCATCTTAAAAAATGATGATTTAATTTTAGTGACATACCATTTAAATTCCGAATATGGTTAATTCTACAGCCTATGTTATGTGATAAATACAAAACGTTTACATATGTTGCAATAGATTCTTGTTGCTGACTATATCTTTTTTATAATTAAAAACAAAGTACCGAAGTTACTGTTAATTTTTTCCTACATATTCGCATTTCGACAACTTATGTCTCATCAGTATAGATCAAACAAAAACATTTGGAAGTCCATTAACCGAAAAACATGTAAAAGCTGATAGAGAACAAATAACCAAAAGAATCTAAACAGAACAGCTAAAATTGAGAACAGGGCTAGGCATGAGGGAGATTATCCTTAGTTTTAAACAAAATTTTGTAGAATTTAGATATTGCAGGTTTCAGTAATGTCGGTTTTTCGGGTCAGCACCGAAGTACTGACTACTGGGTTGGTAAATGACGAATATCAAATCAGAAATGCTACAAGATAGATAGATTCCATCACTGAACATCATACTAACCATGACACGTCTTTATTCCTACCCAGTAATTGTGATACCTCTTTGTACACGATGTCTTGACAATCTGGGTATTTACCTAGACAGAAAATGGTCCAGCTGATACCAGATGCAGTTGTGTCATGACCTATGAGTAAGGTTAAAATGTAAAGATATTGTTTCTCTTATATATTTAATGAATTTAAATCTTATACAATATTGATTTCCCATAGGCTAAAATGGTTGATTTTTAAAATGGCTTTATGCTGAAGTTTAAAAACAAAATCTACACAGAACGGGAGCTAACAAATTACTTGTTGCATCGTCTGAAATATTCTGAATTTGAAAAAAAAATCCTACGATAAATTTAAACTGTCTCAATTTCTAGATACATCGTTTTTAAGATCCAAAACCCTAAAAAACAATCAATTCTCTCTCTAAACATTTGACAATTATATAGAACTAATTTCGTTCGGGAGTTATAAGCACTGTGCAAGAGGAATTAACCGAAGTCGTTCGGTGGTTGTTGAGAGGATTAAATACCAAATTTCCATACACGAAAAACAAATCTGTTATAGATTTCTAAGGTAATTCTAATCAATGTATTTTCAAATACACAAAATATTTCAAACCTGATTTTTTGAACTGAAACTATACTCATATTAGGTTAAATCTTTATCTAAAAAATGTGCAGATTCTTGACTTAAAAATTGTCATCATACAGGATGTATTTTTTGCATAAAATCTCTTCTGTTTTATTGCTATTTTACAAATAACTAAATACCGAAGTTACTGTGAATTAATTTTCTGCATATACGCATTTCGACAACTTATGTCTCTTCAGTGCAGATAAAATCTAAACATTTGGAAGACCATAAAATCAAATATGTTAAAAAGCTGAAAGAGAACAAATACCCAATATGAACTAAATGTAAAGCCAAAATCAGCTAAGGACAGAGCTTTGCATGAGGGAGATACTCCTTAGTTTTCAACATATTTACAAAAATTTGGATATTGCAAGGTTCGAAATAAAATCGGCTTTCGGGTCAGCACCGAAGTACTGACTACTGGGCTGGTGAATACCCTCGGGGACTAAGAGTCCACCAGCAGAGGCATCGACCCAGTGGTAACAAATAACTAAATATTGAAGTAACTGTGAATTTATTTTCTGCATATGCGTATTTCGACAACTTATGTCTCTTCAGTGCAGATAAAATCTAAACGTTTGGTAGACCATAAAATCAAATATGTTAAAAAGCTGAAAGATAACAAATACCCAATATGAACTAAAAGTAAAGCCAAAATCAGTTTTGCATGAGGGAGATACTCCTTAGTTTTCAACAAAAAGTTTTACAACTTTCTTAACAAATTACAGAAAGTATAGATTATACAAATCAGTGATCAAATGAATGTAATCATAGATAATGACTTGTTACACGGTGATCTCCAGTATAATAAATTCATGTGTCAGCATTTCCTCTATTTTGGAAGGGATAATTACAGCTATTTATGAGTTTTATGGATAATTGTGACAGGATTTAGTACTGAAATATAAATACGATAAAACCCTTTCGTATCTTCCTCGGTGCACCTCGGAAGATAAGATAGGGCTTTATCTATTACTTAAACAGTATGAAAGACATTTGACTTGACAGTTATAAAACACATTATAATGTAAAATTACCTTCGAAAAGGAATGTGTCTACCTCAGCTCTAATGTCTTCATCAGACAATCCAATTCCATTTTCATCTTTAGCTGTAAGAAGTATATTTAGAAAGTCCAGATACCGCTTGGTTGGTGGACCTTCTTTTGCCTAAGTAATAAAATCGTCACATACTATCATGAAAGAAAGTTTGTTATAGCATCACCCTGGTGTTTATTGATGGACATTTATTCTCGAAATTAAGTGACATCGCGATTCAGATTAAACAAATCCTATGAAGAATTTGATGATTCTTTGTGACACTGAAAGTTGTTTATTTTGGAGTTTATGATTGAATCTATGAATGATTTTTCAGTTTTAACTCTGTTTGTTTTTGCAATATATTTAATTACTGTATTGAATGCTTGTTTTCCCTTTTGAACTCTTATTATTTTTTTTTCGTTTTGTCTTTTTGTGTTTCGATTTTTGATGCATTATAAAGAATCTTATTGGAAGATTAAATCTTTATGATAAATGCATAAAAGTTATTTTTAAACCTATTTTAAATATTGAAATAAAAAAAATGTACTTACTAGTGTTTGTTGTCGCTCCCGGATGATACTTTCAGAGAAGCTGTGCACATAATTACAAAGTTTACGTAGTTCTCTGCCATTACTGCTCATCATATGTATCAGGTCTATTTGAAACCATGGTTTTCTGAAATAGAAAATTTAGTAGGCCCTATACATTGCTTTGCAATAGGACTAATGTGAATATTTAATGCTTAATCTGAATAATTGTTATTTATTTACAGCTATAAAAATTTAAAATAAAATATATCGAAGGGGGGTTAAAAGCTTGAATTTTTTACTTATGTTAATCCATATGCCTTTGTGTTTTATTTTGAAATTTTTTCTAGACAAAATTATCTGTTATCTGCTGTAGACTTGTCAATTTGTAATAAAAATCATTTGTTAATTTGTTTCTAGATTGTGTACAATTCAGTCTTTATGTTTCTGTTGCTGTATCGCATATTGCAATACGACACTTTTGAATATTTATATTTATATGATCGAAAAACATTCAACAAATGCATATTGCAACTTAATTTCAAAATCAAATTAGTGTAATCAGTGCTGTCGATACATATCGTGATATTTTTTGGTACTAGCCAATATGTACTTACATACATCTAGATAAAGTTAAGTATGATAGTCTCTTTACTGCTTGGACGTATGGATGGTTCTCCCTGTAAATTAAACTCGACACATCACCAAAACATTTTATTTTACACGGTTTACTAAATTCATTGGTAACAAAATATGCTACTACATTGAGTAAGTTAATCAAGAAAACGACAATATATCAGAGGCATATAATTCTCGTTTCTTGTTTTAATGTACAGAATATATTTAATCCTTTGGACTGAGAAGACAGACATGTGATTCGAAAATGTATTTTCAAACTACCGATCGTTGTTAGTGTTTCACAAAACGTAACTGAACTGTAACAAGCAATGAATGGATACAGAGTAAATGCACAAGAGACAAAGTCTCTAAAAATACATGGTAAAATAAAGCAATGGAAAACGCTTTTATTGTTCTCCTTCATCTTGAAGTCACCATGAGGCCTTCAATAATTAGCTTTGTTCATAGTAAGTTCAAGACGGCCCCTAGCACCGGTTTAAGCGAAATTCATTGCTCGAAGTAAGGCAATGCTACGTCCATGTCACTCGGGATCGTCAACAAACATAAAATTAATTGGCAAGGTGTTCTCGCAATGGCTGTCTCCGTTGTCCGACTAAAAGTCTAAACAGAAGACAATCACAACACTTAAACGACCAATCATTGAGTCAAAGTAAGAAAACTTGGCATAATAAAATCATGAGATGTGGACAGGCATAATAAGTATAACTAAATACCGAATTTACTATGAATTTTGAATCTGCATATGCGCTTTTCAACAACTTATGTCTCTTCAGTGCAGGTAAAATCAAAACGTTTGGAAGACCATATTTGCCTTTCTTATTTGAGGTTCTTGCATTCAGTACAATGGCAATAAGTGCCGTGACATAAAGCAACAAGCCAATTAGAGAGAGACATTAAAAAAAACCAAACAAAACCAATGAATAAAAAAGCTCATCAAAAGCATGAACACAAATATTGACAAAAGACTACTTCAAGTGAAGACGAGATGGAAATCAATGGCAAAAAACAAGGGCAGTAGAATACCGAAGGAACACAGCACAAGATTACACAAATCAAAGTCCAGAGACAAGGCAAAAGCAAGAACACCAAAAGACGGAAGACCAAAGATACCACATGCCCACAAAACACACGAACATTACATATACAACACAAAAAACTAAAGCACTAACAGTGTGAACTCTCAATTAACAAGAGTGACATCAAGTGCCCCGGAAGGGTAAGCATGTCCTGCTCTGTGCACAGCACCCGTCACACTGTCAGTGGGTCAATCGAGGGTAAAGTCGAAACCGGTAATGTCAAATCAGGGAAGACGCGAATCTGGCTGAAAATGTCAGTTTTTATTTGTGATGATACACGGACATTTCATATCTATCTATGATGTCGTGGTGACGGCCATAGAATTTCTGAAGGGACGAAAGTAACAAAAGCTGAACATATCCCTGACTCAGCAGTTTTTGTGACAGTGCGTTTGCTCTTTCCACAAAGTCACTGTATGTACTGCACGCTCTAAAGTAACGAATTAATTGTGAAATATATACTCCATATGCTGGGGATGCAGGTATATTGATGCAGAGAAAGGGAAAGTTCACAGCTGGAAAGTCAAAATCATCACGTTTGTCATATAATCTAGATTTCAGACGTCCATGTTCGTCAATGTACAACAAAAGGTCAAGGTATGAAGCAGAATCG
>MJUU01063681.1:54925-66279 GCA_002080025.1 Modiolus philippinarum | reverse complement strand
AAAAATTCAAGCATCTTAATCACGTCATTTTCACTGTATTTCTTGTTTGACTCAGTATGGGTCTTTACAAAATATGTTTTATCTTTTCCTATTACCAGATAGGAATACCTGCGTTCTCCGTTTTTTGGTGCAGAAACATTGATGTATCAGATCGGAAATTACTGTTTTAAGTTTATTATTGGGAAGAGTTGTATAAAGGGTAGAAAAATCAAAAGTTTGAATGCTATTGCAGTATGCGAGACTGTTTGAGGAGAGCTGTTCAAGGAGATCTTTGGAATTTTTAAGAATCCACATCTGATTCACGCCACTCATGGAATAGGCTTTTTCGCAATAGCTTTTTAGACCATCTCTAACTGCAGTCAGTAAAGTGGTAAGGAGTTTGGATAGGGGCTAAGTGGTGCATCTGGCAGATCCTGCAATGAATCTCTGTTTGTAGGGATTCTTGTGAAGCTTAGGCACCCAGTAAATATAAGGGTGATAACTGTTATTCTCATCAACTTTGATACTGAATGATGTTAACACAGAAGTGTGATTTGTGATTTTCTCGTCCCTTGATAATGTAGTTGGGGAATAATTAGGATTGCCAGATGAAGTGTCAATACCCATCTCCTTAACAAGACAGTCTAAATAGTGTTTCTTGTATACAAACACAATATTGTTAGAAGCTTTGTCTGCAGGTACTATGACGTATTTTTCCTGGAGGTTTGTCAATGTTTTAGCAACAAGAGGGTCATCAAATATGCTGGGCGTTCTAGTTTTCATAGATGTTTTCAAGCGCCGGATACGATTCATGGTTAATGACTTTATTGACCTGATCCAGTCTGACAATGTCTCCACATCTTCTTTTTCTTTCTTCGCCCACATTCTGGCATAATCTTCAACTGCATCAATCATAATTTTGAAGTTATACTTCCAGTTGATGTGCTGGGGTTCACGGAATTTTGGACCTTTTGAAAAAATATATCTCGTAATTTTTTGTTTCCAAAGATATCTAGGTCACCCGTTATCACGTGTCCAGCAGGATTATAGTTGAATAGGGAAGAGGAGCAGGTGCAATCAGGCGATTTGGCTTTAAAGTCATCAATCTGGAAATCATGCAATACCCATTTGTGATTGAAAATAGTGGTTGCAATAGATTTAGTGTAGGATTAAGAGATAAGTGGAACAGATTGGTCTTTGAAGTAAGGAGGAATGTTAGATTTCACTGTTTTGTTGTGCAGAATGTTGGAGAGATTAATGGCATCTAGGCCTTTGTTAGCAAACTGAATTTTAAGAAATGATCGGTTTTCAGGTTAATTTGCAGAAGTTGTAACAGGTTTGAACAGTCTGTGATTGGCGATGTCCATAACGATAGCTGTTAATTTATATTCCAGAGAATGCCAGTCAGTCACAGTTGAATCTAAACATACTTTGTAAAACGAATGAAGTTTCGAAAGTGGCAAGGAATACAATTTTGTACGAATGTGATGAATACCTAGTGGCATTTTCATAAATTGAGGGAGACCATTAATTGAAATGTCATGTAGATGTGGGGCGGTATAATGCCTATGTCCATGACTACGTGGTCTTCGCTGGCTTCCATTAAGGATATTCATCACATTCACAGAACTGCACCAAAAAGAGATGAAAAGGCAGAATGGGACGTGTACGCTAATATAAATTATAAACAATAGTGTGAATCCTAAATAATTTGTAATTCTCAGAGTAAACATGCTACCCCAAGCGTGTCACACAATGTCGATGAAAAGTCAGTGCCTAAGACGTACGCGATATTTGACAGTCCAGTAATAAATTCTTGTTCAACTGCCTCATTATATGACAAACATTGGAAATGATACATCATATAATAAAACGACCACAACAGTGGTCTTCCATAAATCTGGCATTTGAAATTAAGCTGTAGGGACAAACGCTAAAAATGTCAAGGATTAAGAAATCGATTAAGGCAACGGTGAAATGTACAAACCATATTCAAATGAAATGGGAAAATTACTAATTGATACCGGCAAATTCAGATTAGGCGTTGCCATCTGGGGAAATAATTCTTCATTCAATAACTGGACAAAATGACAGGCGACGATTACTTCTTATGTTGGCAATAAAGGTGCAATACATATCTTCTTATATAAGTTGACATAATTATGCACTCTTACCCTTTACCTTGAATATTGTCTTGATAACAAAAAGCACATCTAAGAACGTTGTCTAACGTTACTAAAGCTACATGTGGATATATATCAACAGCCTCATTTCTATCAGCATATTGTTCCAATTTATCCTAAAACATAACAGATCATCATGTATATATGTACTTTTAATGTTCAAAAAGAATGTTTTTAAGAAAAATAATGAAGTTGAAGTGCCTGAATGAATCGTATCCAGGAGAATCAATCATGTGTAAATTTCTGTCCTTGAAAGGACGAATTTCCTTGTTACTATGCACGTTAATTAGTCTTATGAATATAGCCTCTAACATTGTTTCCAGTTTATTACGTATAATTCTCACATCGAGATAGTTAAATTTTCACTTTTTAAAGTTCGAGGTTCATCCGAGAACTTTAAAATGTGAAAATTTAAGTATCGAGATGTGAGAAATTATCGTAATAAAATGGAAAACAATGTTAGAGATAGTTTCTCTAATTCCTACTCAATTTATTTGAAGTAAAGCGATCTCCGTAGTCTCCAGTCTCAAGTATGCCTGCATTTTGTTGCTATTATCGTTTCTTTGTGTATCATTGTGCCATTAATTGAAAGGGGTGTTGAATATAATTTTTTTTTATAAAAATGTCATATTATCAATAAAATGAGTTATCGTAGTCATAAAAATGCAAAAACCGTTTCGTAATACAATATTACAGCTGTTAATTTCATCAACTTCTGGTTGCACTAAATCGACACGATACATGTACATGAAAGACCAATCGTCAACTGAGATCAAATGATACCCATGTTGATTATCATTTCGATAACCAACTAGTCAGGGGTGTTTATATTTGCTAGAAATTAGAGAAAACGAAATATCAAACTATTAGAATATTCTATGTTTTGATGTAGGAATTTTTATTTCTCTCTCTCGAAGATGTTTTTCCCTTGTAGAGTACCGTTTTTTAGAAATTCTTGACTTAAAAATCCTTTCTTTATTTCGTTACAATATTTTTCATTTACTTTTTAATTGGATTACTGTTAATTTTATTGCTTTAATTTCTAAGTTTTTTTGCACATATAAATCTATTCACTTACTAGAAATATGTCTGTGACATTGTTGTAAACTTTGATATATTGTTTCAATATATCGAAGTGGAATGCTGGCGTCAACAGGCGTCTGTTTCTTTCCCATTTGTTGCCTTCAGAAATTAACAAACCGTCACCTAAGAAATCAGCATATACGAATAATATTCATTTGGTTTCTGCAGTAAAGAATATATTGCGATAAACAAAATATGTGTTGCGAAACAGTTCTCAAGGTCAAAAACAAAATATAAAGATATATGGATATGTGGGCTGTTAAAAGGTGTGAATTTAAAATCTAGAAAACAATATAAAGTTATAATAAACACAAAACAAAATAAAAAGAGCAGACATACTTAAAATCAACCAATATATTTCGACAGATCTGTCTTCATGTGGGTCGTAAAGATGTCTCTGCTGATGGACTGTTTGGACTGTTAGTTTCCGAGGTTATTCACCATCACAGTAGTCAGTACTTCGGAGGGCCGTTAAACCGCAAAGGTGTCATCATTCCTGGATCGACTCACTCCCAGTGTGACGGATGCTGTTAACAGAGCAGGACATGCTCACCCTTCCGGACCACATGATGTCGCTCTCGGCTTTTATGGGAGTTCACGCTGTGATTGCTTTAGTTTTTTGTGTTGTCTTGTAATATTTTAGTTTTGTAGTCGTAAGTAATGTTTGTGGTACCGATCTGTCCTTGTCAATGTCTGAATAGTGATTAATGATTATTACAAAAGCTTTTCAAAATTTAACTTGGTACTGTTTGAGGGTTGGAGAAGTAACACGTACCATGATGTTTAATTGGTTTTGTCTCAAGGTTAGCAAATGACAATAACCAATCAGCTACCTAACAGATCTTTCAAAAACATATTTTCCTCACTTACTGTGTGACGGGTGCTGTTAACAGAGCAGGACATGCTTACCCTTCCGGAGCACCTGATGTCACTCTCAGTTTCACTGGAGTTCCCACTGTGAGTGCCTTTGTTTTGAATGTTGTTATTTCTATTTCTGTGCTTTGTGTCTGTCTAACGTCATTGTTTTGTGTCTGGTGCCATTGTTTTCTGTGTTTTCGTTTTAGCCATGTCTTTGGACTTCGATTTTTGTGGATTTCCCTCCTTTGTTCCTTTGGTATTCTACTGCCGTTGTTCCAGAAGACCAGTGCGTTGGTGCTGGCCCCAGAAAAATGATTATTTGAAAAACTGAAGTGTAACTTTTTCGATTTCCATTTGTTTTCCTATCCAATCATTGATATACCTGAAACTTCCTCAAACACCTGTTATACACTGACCCTTTCTATCTGCAAATTCTTTCGACACCTCTGCTTAATTTTATCGTCCATTCATTGAGGTACCTGTAAACATTTTCAACACCTGTATTATATTTACCTATCCAATCCTTAAGGTACCTGTACACTCCTCCAATACCTGTAGACTTGGGTTCGGATGATTTGTACAAAACTTGAACAGTGTCAGGGTGACAGACACCAAATCCAGGATATAAAAACATAAACCAGATACAATACATCTTTGACCTTTTCTGTTCTATAGTTTTGTGTAGATATTTAAAAAGCTCCAAGGAAGACTGAAACTATAAAATTATATTATGTTTTTTTTAATAATTAATAAACTGAGGTGGCATATGAGGTTGCAGTTTATTTACTTCAAAAAATCACCCAGTCCAGTTTTAACAACAGACCATGTTCCTCCTTTCATCCCAAGACCACAGTAGAATAAATAAACATTCAGGTCATGTCTTTTGATATTTGTGAGCGCTAATGAGTTGCATGTCTCAGTAAGTCAATCGATTCCTTTTTAGAAATGCATGAAAAACATTAATTGACGAGAACTTTGATCTGAAGAAAAATCCTTACCTCATCCTAGTTTCATTGGATTAAGATAATGCAACAAATCTTTACGCATTAACTTTGTATCAAAAAATAAAAATGAATAGCTACACAGAATCTGGTATATCTGTTGTAAATAAAATGTAAAAAAAAAATTACACTGAAAATATTTGAAATCACTGCTGGAAGATCGGTTTTCCTTATAGGACAATTCTTGTACTTTTCGGTATAGAGAGTTATGCCAGTAATATAATTAAGTTCTTTCAGTATCCATTCGGAATGACAATTATGCATTTATATGACATTTTTCTTTGTGTTTTTCTTGCATCGGTGGTATCCAAATGGAAAGAGTTACAACAATGAAATTTGACGGAATTGTTGAACACTAGCGATAGATGATAGCTTCTTTGTTTTGAACTTTCCTGTCACATTGAGAGAGGTATTTGCAGAAACGTCCTAAACATGTATGGTGAAATAAATCGCAAAGGGAAAGTGAGAGGTAATTACGTGTATCGAAAAGACTATTTGTTAGGTCAGGGCGGAATTTCGGTACATGTGGTCCAACGCCTTTGGGTGAAATGTTCAAAAGTTATGCCCTTAGACGGTTTTTCCAAATTTTTGAGAGGATTTACTAGACAAGTGAGGACCCTGAAAGATGTCTCGCCCATCCCTGCTTGACCTCTAAATTGATGTGAAATCTAAATGAACTTATCAGAAAATTAAACATGCTCACTAGACTGTGAAAGTAAGGTCACATTCATAAGTCATATGGCAGACTGTCAAGCACTGTCCAAGACCAACCAACATATAAAATATCATTGACCTACCACGAATAGATAATTAGAAACTAACATGTTTACTAGACCATGAAATTGAGGTCAAAAACAAAAGTCATCTGCCATATTGATATGTACTACCCAAGACTAACCTACATAATTAATATAATAGACCTACCATTTATAGTTAATGAGATATGGACTTAATCAGGCAAACTTAACGTGGGCACTAGACCGTGAAATTGAGGTCAAAGACAAAAGTTACCTGCCGGACTGACATGTACTACCCAAGACCAACCTATATACAAAATATTATCAACCTACCACTTCTAGTTATGGAAGAAATGAACATAAGCAGAGAAACTTAACATGGCCACTCAACCATGAAATTGAGGTCAAGGACAATAGTTACCTGCCAGACTGACATTTACTACCCAAGTCCAACCTACATACCAAATATTATCAACCTACCACTTCTAGTTATTGAGAAATGGACTTAACAGAGAACTTAACGTGGCCCCTCAACCATAAAATTGAAGTCAAGGACAAACGTTACCTGCAAGACTGACATGTACTACCCAAGACCAACCTACATACCAAATATTATTAACCTACCCCTTCTAGTTATTGAGGAATGGACTTAAGCAGAGAAACTTAACGTGGCCACTCAACCGTAAAATTGAGGTCAAGGACAAAGGTTATCTGTCAGACTTACATGTACTACCCAAGACCAACCTATATACCAAATATTATCACCCTACCATTTCTAGTTATTGAGAAATGGACTTAAGCAGAGAAACTTAACGTGGCCATTCAACCTTAAAATTGAGGTCAAGGACAAAAGTTATCTGTCAGACTGACATGTACTTCCCAAGACCAACCTACATACCAAATATTATCAACCTACCATTTCTAGTTATTGAGAAATGGACTTAAGCAGGGAAACTTGACGTGGCCACTCAACCGAAAAATTGAGGTCAAGGACAAAAGTTACCTGCCAGACAGACATGTACTACCCAACATCAACCTAGATACAAAATATTATCAACCTACCACTTGTAGTTATTGAGAAATGGACTTAAGTAGAGAAACTAAACGTGGCCACTGGACCGTGCAATTGAAGTCAAAGTCACATGATTTTATGTCCGTCACGTAGCACCCGATTAGTACTACCACTGGACCAAATATGATGTTCCTACATCAAAGGGTTTTCAAAATATCCTGTATTTAGTAAAAATTAACGCCGTCGCCGTCGTCATACTTTGCACGCCTAGGTCTCGCTTTCCGCGACTTTCGTCGCGGGCGAGACAAAAAGTGTATGAGATAGAAACTTAATATCTTTCTCATAACACTGAGATGATATGTTTTATTTCAAAAATCCCAAGTTCAAAGTCTGTTTATATACTGTTTATCTATTGGAGTTAGACAATACGTGCACATCTTATATGACATTTAATTAATGTTTGATATCTAACATATTGATAGCACTCCTTTAGTAAAATTTGCATTATTGTCAATAATAAAAATCTTGCCAATCTTCAATGTAACTTAAAATCTTGTTAAATACCTGTTGAAATAGATTAAAACTCTAACACATCAAAACTTAATATTATTTACTTTTCAAAGCAAAACAAGACAATCTATACTACTGATCAATATATATGAAAAATTCTGATGAACTGTATTATCAAAAACATGAGGAGCACTGGAGAACAAAACATAAGGAATTGAATATGTTTTCTTTCACCAAATCGGAAGATGATTAAATATTGGTAATTTCATTTTTCAGAGTATCTGTAATTTAGTACTTACTGTATGTAGAGAGCCCCATATGGGATGCAATGGCCCAACAACAGCGATCTCTGGTCTTGAAGACACTTTCAACCATTTGTTATATTTCGTCATAAAGTAAATCATCTTCCGCAACAGATATGTTATCACGACAATCAAAATGGCTTTGAATATATAACTGGTGGTCCAACCCATTTCTGTAAAATTCAAACTATATACATAATGTATTTTATGTGACACTTATTGCTGAAAAATTAGAATTTATATGACATGGGGGTAATAAAAAATACCGAACAGAATTGTCAAGATCCAAACATGATACAAAAAGACAAAGTCGGTTAAAACCACCGAAAAAATTGCAACGTCAATGGTCCCGACTTGGTGCGGGCATAAACAGAGTGGAACACATGTGTTTCTGTGCTTGTATTTTTGTGGAAGCAAAACTTGAGGCAGTATACAATTAATAACATCTCATCAACAAGATGTCATACAGGACTTTCGAGATTTGAACGTTTGTTTTTTGTCTTATACGTGTTTTTCTAGTGTAGTTCCCTTGTAAATTGTTGCATGTAATTATAATTTTCAGCCATTGTAGGTGTTTCCTGTTATTCATTTTTTTAACATTGAAATTGAAACCAGAAATGAGTACTCCTGTCAACGTATATCTGTTCCGCCTAACATAAGCTTCTTTGGAATAAATATTATATTTCTTTTTTGGGAACATCTGATATATAAAGATTATTCCGTTTGGAACAAATACTGTAATATTTGTTTCATTAGAAAAGATATTCTATAATATTTTCTCTTTTTTCAACAAATGTTATGATTGAACTTCTGTTCTGTGACAGCTCAAAAACCAATAAGCAAGAATGATTGGATTTTCGACCTGTTGACTAAATATAAACCAATTATTATCTTTAGGTGTACTTATAACCTCTTTTACTAGATTTTCATTTACGAACAAGAATTAACTTGGAGCGCTACAAATAAACAGCGTGAATATAAATCCTCTTAGCTCAACAGTGTTAAATTCATTGGTGAAGCGCACTAGATATATTGATGTATTGATTGTTTTTTTCTATAAAAAAATCTTTCTAGGTGAAAACAATTAATCGGAAACCCTGTATTTAGAAAACGCATGTATATTTTATTACTTTATTACTAAACATATTCATAGCCACAGGAATACATAAAACAAATGGAAACTGACATTGATAACAACATTGCTATTTATTTACAAAATGAACGCATCTGTAACAAACAACATATGTTCCTAGTTTGGGATTGAGTAATGAAACCAGAACAGGTATGGATATAGACAATCGTTGCCAGATTGAAAGAACAATACTGCCGTAACATATAACAAAAGATTCCTACAAGTTTGGGATAAAATGTTGAAACCAGAATGCACAACAGATAAAAAACTCGCTGTCAAATGGACAGATCAAAAGTACTGTAACAGGTAACACAATATTCCAACAAGTTTGGGACGAAAGGTCGAAACTGAAATATGCTGCAAAAAAATGAGTCTTGAACTGACAGACCACGAAACAAAAAAAAGTGTTGATACTTTATATCATTTATATGTAACAAAAGTTTGTTTTTTAATACCTTTTGTCTATCAGCACTTCAGAAACCAAAAATGGCAATCAACAGAATACAACTTAACTGCAATTAGTAGTGTATTGATTTATAGCACTGAACCTCTGCTAGTAGGCTATCAGTACTCGAGGGTATCACCAACCTGACTCCAATCATTTGAAAATTTTATTAATCTAAATTAATTTCATAAACTAACGATTTTTGTTTCATGCAAAGCTCTGTACTTAGTTGTTTTGTTTTATTGCCTTAAAGCCCTGAAGGTCAGAGAATAAACTGATCTTTTGTCTCTCACGCGTAATGCAAATAAGCAGTATTTGGCATTGCACAGTATCCTGTTCTTTTTCTTAATTGATGATGTTGTTACACAAAATCTATTTAGAAGTATTTCAATTAAAGTTTTATATGTAAGAAGGCATTTATTACATTGCGCGCGATATTGGTGTCCTCTAGAGTAACATCAATTCTAGCAATAATTGCGACATCAGACGAAAAATGGCATTTGGATATACGTATTACCCAAGTGGAATTGAATATTTATATTAATTTGTATCAAAATAGACTTATTTTTTATTCATGATATATTCTAGACTTTTATATATCGTTCATCAAATTGCGTATTCATTAACAATAGTTTCATATAAAAGAAATTGTTTTTTTTTAAAATGTTTTCTTTTATAATTAGCACCCTATAATCAGAGACATATGTCTTTGCTATAATTTAGAAATTATATGGTAGTATCTTGATTTGAATTGGCGGCATGTCATAATTATAACTTTATAAGACTAGTATGGTTTGGGGATTTCTGATCATTTATTTTGATCTACAAATCATCAAGACTATCCAGTATGTCAAGATGCAAGTTCTCGGGTATTGTAATACGGTAAGTTGCTGAAATGTCTACACGATTCGACATAAACTCCATATCTACAAATTTTACAAAAAATGGCAAAGGCAAATAAATACCTATCTGTTATCAAATAAATAGACATTTGTTATTACTCCCCTTTGGGTCGTTGTCTCTTTGACACATTCCCCGTTTCCCTTCCTTTTTCTATTTAATCATTATTTACTGATTATTTTGTATTATACTATTTATTAGAGTATATCAGCAATAAAATCGGAGGGCGAGTACTTGTATGCATTACATTTTGTATATATGTCCTTGTGGTATGGTATGCACGTTACAGTGTCATGGTATATTTTGAAACAAATTAAAACCCCTTTTTGTAATCATATTACACTTGTTATCTAGATTTCAATTACTTCTGTTAAGAATTCATGAAACTTTGGCAAAACTCTTCTGGCAACGTATTTAATAAAATTTTGAACAGGAAGAGTGGGATCCCTTTGCACTAAAAATAATATGATGAAATAAAAAAGAGAAAAAAAATCTTTCTTTTTGTAATATATATTTTATGATTTTCTTCATATCATTTACAAATCTATCCACAAAACTATATACAATAATTTAGCAAAAGAAATTACCTATTTTTCTGTCCAATTTATCAAAAATAATAAAATAAATAATAATAAGTAAATAAGATAACAATAATAAATAAATAAATAAAATAAATAAATTAATACATGATACTTAATCAAATCATTTTAAAGATTAGTTTTACCGATCACCAGCTTCAATTACAATATTTTTTTTATTTTTGACCATTTTTGCTCAATAAAATTGGCTGTATTGTTTGTGCATAAAATTACAGAGACCATATCAATTTTGTAATAATATCTAAGCCACTCAAAGGCTTCATTAACAGAAGGGATATTATACTTTACTCTGCAAATATAAATATATCTTTTCATAATCAACAAACAAGTATTAATAATATCATCATGCATATGATTATTAGTACCTAATATAATATCTTTTTTGACTGGATAAAAATTTATGTTGCACAATTCTTTTAAAATTTGACTAAACTTTAACCAAAAAGTTCTAACAAAAGAGGTGAATATAAGTTTCCTTTGTTTCTGAACAAAATGTACACTTACATTTCATAAGTAAACTATTTGTTGCTAGAATTCTGTGGAGTAATTTATTATCCCCGCACTTTCGAAGAAAATCGGGGATAATGTTATACCCTCCGTCTGTCCGTCCGTC
>MJUU01063681.1:32258-53967 GCA_002080025.1 Modiolus philippinarum | reverse complement strand
TGTAGTTTAGGATGAACATTTTCATGAATTGGATTTCAAAAATATTTGGTTCCAATTTTGGTAAATTTCCTGAAAGTCTCAAAGACCACTTATTTTTTGGAATTCTACCTAGCAACCATACTTAAAATGTTTCTGTAGTTTAGGATGAACATTTTCATGAATTGGATTTCAAAGATATTGGGTTCCAATTTTGGTAAATTTCCTGAAAGTCTCAAAGACAACTTATTTTTTGGAATTCTACCTAGCAACCATACTTAAATTGTTTATTTAGTTTAGGAAAAACATTTTCATCAACTGGATTTCAAAAATATTTATTCCAATTTTGGTTAATTTCCTGAAAGTCTCAAAGCCCACTTATTTTTGAAATTCTACTTAGCGACCATATATCCTAGAATTCTTTTAGTAAAAATAATGACTATCAAAAGGTAGATTTCAAAGATAATGAAAAAAATTATGCCAAGGGTGTATAACAACTGTTTTCTGTGTCAAACAGGGAGTGCGGGGATAGCTGTCGTTTCCGACAACATCTAGTATTGAAATGCTCTGAGGGTGGGGTCTTCAGTTACCATAATAGGCAAACTAAAATAAAATTCCCATTCCTCGTTTAACGGTTCTAATTCAAGCTTTTGAGTCCATTTTTCCTGAATATTAATGGGTTTGTCTTTTATTTTCTCTATGAAAAGTTTATAGAAGTATTTTGGAATCTTGTCTATTGTCTTCATTAATGTTATATTGCTTTCAGTTATTGAATTTAATTTAGAAATATTTTGAGAATTTAGAATTTGTTTCCACTGATTTAGTACTGCATGTAAAAGTCCACAGAATTCCAAGAAATTAGTTTGTATATTGAACTTTATAATAAATTCATTAAACTTATAAAATTTTCCATTTTCTTTAATTAAATCATTTATAAAAAAATACTTCATTTTTAATAATTTTTTCAAAATAAACTGTTTTCCCTCCAATTTTAATATTATCATTAAAAATAATGGTTGAGACAAAACTTCACTGGGGGTTGTTGGGGCTGTGACATTGGATTCCTTCAATGTGGTCCATGCTACAAATACATTTTGCCAAAAAGGATTAAATATTTTATGAAAGGATATGGAGTAAATGAACACGAGACCATAACACACATGTTAACTCCAACTGCTTAAATCCTTTTTTATATTTGTAACTGCAGATCTAGGAAAATGCCAGATATTCTCACCGCCATACTTTTCAAGCCTATCTGCTAATAATATCTTCCAGGAAGAATAATATGTGGGATCCAATATCTTTTTAATCCATGATAACTTAAGTGCTTTTATTAAAGATTGGATATGTGGCATCTTCACACCACCTTCTTCATAATCTGAAATAAGGATATTTCTCTTGATTTATCTCCTTTCCCATCCCAAACAAATTTAAATAGTACAGATTGCAGATCTCTTAAAAATTCCACTGGTTGGTCTGGTAATACAGAAAAAACATTGAACAAGAATGGGTAATGCTAGAGTTTTAACAACTGTAATCTTGCCATAAATAGTTAAATTTCTAAAAGACCAATCACTTAAACGATTTTTGATTTTCTGTAACTTTTCTTTATAATTATCTAAATATGTAATTGTTTTTTGTTAAAAAAATTGAATACCAAGCACCTTGAAATTCCCTGAATGATTCCACATAATATTTTTGTCTGTATTTAGTTCCAAGCTACAGCCCCTTCTTGCCCCAATCCATACAACTTGTGTTTTATCAAAGTTTGTTCTCAGACCTGAGCAGGAGGCGAATAAATCTATCTTATTTAAAGCTGTATTTAAAGACATTTCAGTATCGTCAAGAATCAAAGTTGAGTAATCAGCATACTGACTAAGCAAAAATTAAGAATTTTCTATTTTTATACCACTGATGTCATTGTCAAACTTAATGGAGGCACTAAATAATTCTAAACAAAGAATAAAAAGATAAGGCGATAAAGGACCCCCTTGACGAACCCCTCTTTCGATAGTAAAAAACTCAGAGAGGTAACCATTGTTTTGTATATACAACTCTTTGAGTTATTGTACAAAATTTTAAACCAGTTGACAATTGTATTCCCGAAACCTAAAAAATTTAATGATTCCTCAATAAAATTCCATTCAAAGAAACAAAAGCTTTTTCAAAGTCCAATAAAACAATCAAACCAGGTATCTCTTCTCCCCTCGCCTTTTCTATCAAATCATATAACAATCTTGTACATTCACCTATATATCTACCTTTCATAAAACCAGTCTGAGTTTCACTTATCAAATAATCCAAAACTTTCTTTATTCTATTTGCAATACATGTTGAAATTATTTTATATTGGACGCCAGTTTTTTAACAAATGTTTTGGTTTTCCTTCTTTTGGTAAACAAGTTATTACTCCTTGCACTTGGGATATTGATAAGTTACCTGTTTGAAATGCCTCTTTGAAAGAGCGCAGTAAGAAGATTTTAAGATCGAGCCAGAAAAATTTATAGAAGTCAGTTGTGAAACCATCCAAACCTGGAGATTTACCATTTTTCATACTTTTTAAAGCTATCTGTAATTCCACAGGTGAAATTTCCTCCTCAAGATCTTGTCTTTGCTCATTGTTCAAGATTTTAATAAAAGGATTTTCCATGGAAAAGAAATTTTCTTTATGTATATCAGATATAGTTGTTTTTCGAGACGTATATAGATATTGGTAATACGATTTTTGTTCTGCACGGATCATAGTTTGATCAGTAATAATTTCTCCATCATCTAAAGTTAAAGTAGGAATGACCTTTTCAAGATAATTTCTTTTTTCCAAGTTACAAAAATATTTTGTACTTCTTTCTCCCTCAATTTGCCACTTTGCTTTAGCCCTCATTATTGCCCCTTTCACTCTAGATTCCCTTAATGTGCGTAATTTTAATTCGATTTGAGATATCTTTTCTCTAGTTTCTTCTGAAAAATCTTCCTCATATATTTGTCTTAATTGACATTCTAGATCCTTTTCCTCCTTACTGTGCTCTTTCTTTTTATAGGAAGAATAGGAGATAGTCTTCCCTCTAATCATCATTTTTAATGTTTCCCAAAACAATTGGTCAGAAATAGAAAACTCTGTGTTTTCTAAGTTTTCATTATCATCTGTTTTATATTGTTCAATGCAATCAGTGATACAAGACTTGACGCAAGCAATATATTCTTTGTCATAAAGAAGTGAATTATTAAATTTCCAAGATCCTTTACCTTTATTCTGAATGATGAATTGAATTGATAGAGATATAGGTGAATGATCAGATCTATATGCTACCTCCATATCACAAGAACTAGTTATCGATTCAAAGTCTGACGAAACAAGAAAATAGTCAAGTCTAGCCTGTTTTTTATTTGGACCTCGACAAGAAAATCTTTTTTTATCTGTATATAATTCTCTATAAACATCCAATAAATCTAACTATAACATCATATCATGTATTCTTTTTGGGCCTTTAGATTATTTTTATGTAAGTAATTTTTTGTATCCATATTATAATTTTGTGGAACATTCCAATCTCCACCAACAATTATTGAAGTGTTCCCAAAATTTTCAATATCTCTTTGACACACATTATAAAACTCTGGTTTATCATCATTTGGTCCATAAATTGCTGCAACTGTCATTCTCTGGTCAAACATTTTATTATCTAAAATTACATAATTCCCCCCACATCTATCTTGTTACCGTAAATTTCAAAAGGAAAAGTATTACGAAATAAGATAGCTACACCTCTACTGCTGCTGGTATGAGAGCTGAAAATTACTTTATATCCCCATTCGGACTGCCAATATGTTTCAAGTTCTTTTTTACAGTGTGTATCAACTAGGAAAGTAATATCATAATTTTCTCTGCATTTCATAAATATATCCCGACGTTTTATATTATCAGACGACAGACCTCTACAATTCATGCACCCTATTTTAATACTACCCATAATCTATAACATTTGGAAATGAAGCTACAGATTGAGAATAAAAATAGAATAGGAAGCTGAAATGTTAAAGACATATAGGTACAAACAGACAAGTAGACAACGTTGAAAATGACACAAAGAAAATATTTCATTATAAACCCACTTCTCCCCTGTCTTCCGACCCATATTTTAATACAATAATTTAACAAAAAAGGTGATCCGTATTGTTTTAGCCCCCACCCGTAAAAGAAAAACAGTCTAATAAATAGTAATAAATGTTTACAAAATACATGTGTTAACCTGTATACATTGTATATTTATTTTACCAATTAGAAAATAATACATATGTAATTAATGAATATTCATTTTCCCTTATTTACAACAGTTGCTATTCAATTAACCTTATTCCTGTGTCCATATCCAGGCATTAATGTGAACTTATTATTTTACTGTATTTTATTTTGCTTTTTGGTTATATTCAAGTCGCACTGTCGGTTTACCCTTCAGATCAACCTGAATTATAACCATAAAACACAAAAATAAAATTTACCAAATTTCAAAGTAAAGTTTTCCGAAGCCTAACTAAAGGATATCTGCGGCCACATGTTTGTTTAATGCATATTAATTTAAATACCGAATACAAATAACTTTTCAGAAAAATCACTTTAATTTCCTGTAATTAAGATATGGGGCACCCAGGCATATTGACCTATAATGGATAAATAAGAAAATACCGCTGAGATTATACAGCAAATCTACAAGGTAATTTGTGCTACAATGTGACTAATTGAATGAAAACAGACGTACAGACAAAGAGTACACAGCCCCCAATGGCCACTCTGTCTATATGGGCAAGCCAACATATAAATCGATGATTTGTAACATGTCAGTGTATCATATATATATTGGTATAGACCTATACTTAGTAAACGCATTAACTTGTTGACTAAAATCAACACAAGTATAAGAAAATTAACTTCATCATATATTTTCGAAAGAAATAGGGGAAGACTGGGTATATTCGGACATACCGTGGCCACATGCGTATATAGTGATACTTCTCCATGTGATTTTTTTCGAAAGTCACGTTACTCTATGGACTAAAAATAGAAGAACGCGCATTGGTTTACAGGTTATCGGCTACTCAGTGTAGTTGAAAGACCGCTAATTTAATTTGGGTATAGATCTATTCGGACAGATTTGGGTATATTCGGACACCAGCAGGGTATGTTCGGACAAGGAATGGTATGTATAAGGGTACATTCGGACATGCAATAGACACATTATCAGATATGCCGTTTTCCCGAAAGATGACCGTCTGTGTGTCTGTTATAACACTTCTGACAAAATTCGACTTTTTTGGTCCCAACATATAACTTCTACTGAGAAATTTCGTGCCTGATAAACTGAATGTCAATCAAAACTATCAACTTTTTCAAACACTGCTATATTTTTTTATCTCCTATTATGATGGTCGGCATATAAAACTTTTTGTGTATTTATAATTATGATCTTAATTGATTATTTAAAATGTGTACTGTTTACTATGAATCCGGGGTGCCCCCCTCCCGCCCCGGAATTTAACATGTGTTTGGGATGCCTAGCCTGATTGAAAGATCATGCCAGTGACTTCTGTATTGTGATACGCAGTGCATCCGATAAAGGAATCATTTTTTAACGCAAGACGACTTTTGTAAACATTTGTAAATGAACGCAGTTACACTCTCCAGTATATTGAAGTATAAATTGCACAATGTGTATTTGCATTAATAAGGCGGGAATCGAGTTTGTATTAACACGTGGTATTTGAAGATAGGATAACACACTAGCTGTCTCGTTGGAAATTGGTTTTGAGTTTAAAGGTGTCACAGACCTGCTACTGTAGAGACAATAGGTGGTGGAATATACTGATCTCGCATAAGAACAGAAAACTGACCGATCTGCAATGATTTTGAAATGTCGATGTTTTGCTCTTTTTCCCACTGGTATATATTTTCAATCATTTTTGCCCATACTGATTGTTATCTACATTATTTTTTATATATAATCTGCACATTTTCGATATACATATGCATGACGGCATGCAATGCATGGCGTATGTATTCTTTGCGTGCCGGTTATTTTTGTCAATACTGTGCATGTACCTTTCCCAGAAATACGACTGGTGAGGGCAATATTAATTGGATAAATTGGACACTTTGAAGAATCTCTGAGCAGGCAACTTTTTAGCTCACCTGGCCAAAAGGATCATTACAGCTTTTGCCATCATTTATCATTTTGGCGTCTGTCGTCCGTTAACTTTTCACATTTTGATCTTCTCCTCTGAAACCACCGACGCAAATCAAACAAAACTTCACAGGAATGATGTATAAAACAACTGCATAATAATTAGCTTGTTTTTTTTCTTTGTAACTATCAAGTTCATGTTTGTTGTATGTATATGCCATCAAGGGTACAATTGAGCATTTATAACCGAGTAAAATTCCGGCTATATGAAATGAATACGGTATTCCAAATTGTATACTTTTATTTTGCGGTATCTGACACTTCCAGGCCCAAGATCGAAACTGAATAACAATATAAAATGTCAAATATATATAGATAATTAAAAAACAGTTGTTATGTAAACAGATTAGTGTCCAAAGATATTAAATAACTCAATCCGGCTTCCAGCGCGACAAACATATTTTGAACAATAGAAATAATTGAGAGGTCAATTTAAAACGAAAGAATAAAGGAAAGAATAAGAATAAATATATAAACTTACTTGTCACAATTAGCACTAAAATTATGTAATTAAATGATTAAAATGTAGAAGAAGAAATGTCCGAATAGAATATTAAGCGAAAACGATTAATTTGAAATAAAGTCCAAATGTCCAAATATTTCCCTGTTACATTCTCCCTTACTCACCTTAAACTCGGTCCCCGAGTTTGCCAAATATTCACTTAGTTTTATCTTAGTTCTTGGATACCGTCCTCTTGAACACTTTGCTTTGTACACTTGTCGTTGATGTCTTGAGTTTGCTGCAGAAAATTCAACTTCACGGTCAAATCTTGGATGTTCACATTGTTGTTTGAGATCGTTCACTTCTCTTTGCAATAAACTCTCCTTCATTTGACTATTTTGAACGTCTATTGTCAAACGTTGCTTAGTCTGTTCCAGATTCCATATGGTTTTATTCAGACAAGCTATTTCTTGTTTGGCCTTTTCTAAAATAATTTCACTGTTTAAACTACGAATTTCATGCACAAAGTTCCATCGATCTTTTTTTAAATCTTCATTTTCTGTTAACAAACTATCAATTTCGACATTTTCCTTCAGTAAGTCCGAATTTTGAATTTTTAGTTTTGAATTTGCTTCTGTCAGCTTTCTATTTGCAACTTTCAAAGTTTTTAAATTCTCCTTTCTGATTTCTTCTTTAGAGACACACGCAATAACTGCCAGTTCATTATTGTCAATTCCACTGAACGGAAATTCCGATAATCTCTTCTGTTCCAAAAATTTCTGCATTCTCTCGGCGTCTCTTTTAAGTTTAGATTTTGATTTTCTTTTCACGCTATTTTCGGATTTCTGATGAAAATGGCAAACACGAGAAAAATGTCCATGACATTTACACTTGTAACAAAATGAATTTAGTGCGTTGCATATATGTAATTTAAACATGCTTACGGTTTTTCCACAATACTTGCATAGGAATCCCATATCAGGCGTTGTAAATGGTTGTCAATTTCTATACGGCTGGTTAATCCAGTTTCCATTTGTCATGTTATTTCTCCACGTATACATTTCTAGTTGGGGAAGCTAGTTCTGGTAGAGCTAGGTACTCGGAATCGAAGCACTGTTTCTCACCAAATATAACCGAGTAAACTTCCGGCTATATGAAATGAATACGGTATTCCAAATTGTATACTTTTATTTTGCGGTATCTGGACACTTCCAGACCCAAGATCGAAACTGAATATATAGATAATTAAAAACAGTTGTTATGTAATCAGATTAGTGTCCAAAGATATTAAATAACTCAATCCGGCTTCCAGCGCGACAAACATATTTTGAACAATAGAAATAATTGAGAGGTCAATTTAAAACGAAAGAATAAAGGAAAGAATAAGAATAAATATATAAACTTACTTGTCACAATTAGCACTAAAATTATGTAATTAAATGATTAAAATGTAGAGGAAGAAATGTCCGAATAGAATATTAAACGAAAACGATTAATTTGAAATAAAGTCCAAATGTCCAAATATTTCCCGGTTACACATTAATAAAATTTTATTATGAAAGATGTAGCATTTCTCAAATTTTTCTGATCCACCAAAAACATGGCGACCAGGGAAGAACATAATTGAACATGGACCTTATACTGAAAACATAGGGAGGCGGGATAGAGAAAGGGGAAGTTTGTGTACCCAAACCCGTTTAACCCTACCACTACCTACTTTTTGTCTTGTTATCCTGATTTCCTGTGGTTATTAATGTTTGTCCTTTGTCTAACATTCATGTTTTGTCGGATTCTTTGGTTGGGTGCATGAAGTTTGAAGTTGAAGTTTCCTGTCAAAGGTGAGGGGGGGGGTCATATTTTTTTCATTCGATTTGACTATCTCCTTTTAAGTTACTTGAGCAAATTAAACCAAACTTGACAGAAATGATGTATGGACGATCATTTACTAAGATTGCGTCGGTCCAAAACAATAAAGGTAATATAATAAGTTTTTATGGGCTCATAAATTTTGAAAACCCTAAAATCTTGCATATACTTTTATTGTGACACACAATGTAAGTGGATGGCGTATTACTTCTTAGGTTCCTTTTTTGGAACAGCTTTATTTAGCTTTGATTGTTTCAATGCCTCTCTTTTTTCCTTTCTAATTTTTTTTCTCGTTTTCCTTCTTTTCCTTTTCTTCTAACTCCTTTCTCTTCCTACTTATTATTTCATCACTTATCAATAGCCTATGAGATGTTATGACTTTACTACTTTTTTGTTTAGGTTTGCACTGATTGGTAGACTTGACTGAGAAAATTTTATCAAGTTCATTGTTCCATGTTCCGGACCAGTTGTTGTTGGCGATTGAATCTAGTTCAACGATCTCAGTGCCAGATTGTGAGGCGGGCGAATTGGTCAAACTAGCCAAAATCTCGACTGCGTCCGATAAAATATTAGTCATAAATGGGTCGGTGTCTGAAGTGAGTGTGACGTTTACATCGAAAGATTCATTAAAATTTACCAGAGCTTGAGTTGGAGTTAGTGTTTGATGGTCACCAGTGTGATTTGGACTGTCATTATATGTTGGAATCAGTTGCACATAAATTGAGGAAGCACCAAGAGAAGTAGGAATGGCTTGCGCCTCAACGCTAGCTGGTGACGTCATGCACTGATTTGATGGATTAGAGAGACAACCTGTACTAGTACATGATGTTATAGCCTGTGAACCAACTGTAGTGGACGTATGAGAAATAACAGTGCCAGTATTGGAAACAACAGGTTCAGATAGAGTATCGGAATTAGCTTGACGCATAACCCACAATAATGGGTGGTTGTCATCGGGCAATTCTCTCTCCGACTCATCCAACTCGAAACGCGGAAGCGGTTGCTAAGGCAGAAGCTGGAATGGCTAGTGGGTTCCATTCAACGATACCCGTGGATTCAAACCCAGACACAATATTGGACCTCTTAAATCTGTCGTTGGCCATTCCCATTAGTTTAGCGAAAGATAGTTTATTTACCAAGTTGTCTGCATTGGTTGACATAAAATCAGAACATGCGGAATCGTACTCCCTTTTAAAAGGTCCAAATACAAAACGATCCAGCCGGGACATAGATAATGGGTTGTATGAGCTGGCATTGTCATTATCATAATATTGTTCTCTTGCGCGAGTTCCAATAAACCCAACGTTTCGTGAGAATGATAGGAATCGAGAATAATCAATTGTGGCCGCTTGGGACCACAATTTGGAAGGAACATATCTCTAAACCACTCAACTCCTATAGAGTCGGTCATCCATCCCTTCGGTTGATAGGTCCATTTAGACCCCGGAGGCCCTTCATGAGTGTTAAAAGATCTCAGAGATCTCTCAGTTTTACCCCTTACAATAAAGAGTGGAGGAATTCTATCACCGGCGGCATTAACACATGGTAGAATAGTAACACCTTCTCTACCATTACCCGTGCGGCCAGGCACACTCCTGGCCCCAGCTGACGCCAAGACTTTGCACGGACGATGCTCCAGGTTAAGGTTGGTCTCGTCCATGTTCCAGATCTCGGTTGGAGACTGATCCTTAGTATATATTTGCGAAGATCTACATAATATCTCCCAACCTTAATAGGATTGAGCATCCTTGAACGAACAGTAGCGAGTTTTTCTGGTTTTCTAAGAACAAGAACAGGATGCCTACGACGCAGCCCTGCTAGCCAGTCCATGCCAGGGATCCCATCCTTGAAGTTGTTTTTTAGATTCAACTGTTTGCATACACTGGATGCTCTGCCCAACATCTGTTGACGGCTTATACCAAATCCTGGTTCTGCAAGTCCCACGACTTTTGATACCATGTGCTTTTCCACATTCATTGGTATAACTGGTTTCTTGCCTGGCTTGGTGTCAACCGAGTACTTCCCAGATACCCGATCAGCAAGTGTTGATCGCGGTACAGCAAACTGGATTCTTGCTTCCCTGATTGAGTTATTGCCAGATCTAACTGCTTGTAGGGCGTTGATCATTGCTTCAGGTTCATATTGGCTATATATATTTTTACCAATCCTAGGCATCTAGGTATAATAGTTAAGGGCATCATACGACAGAAAGTCAATATGGCATGGACGTACTAAATATATACTAAACTTAAAGCGTTGTTCCGTTTCATATTTACCTTGAACATGTTAAAGGATATGGGGTAAATATGTGAGACAACATTCAACAAAATACGTGGTATTACGCATTGGGACCTTTTTATTGTGGTTCTTCATCTTGAATCACAATGAGACTTTCAACAATGAGCGATTATACTCATAATGAGTTTAAGACGGCCTCTAGCATCTGCTTGAGCTGAATTTATTGTCAGAATTTTCGTCAACACTAAACCCGTTCGTACGGGGGTTGTATGAACAATTTGCGCAGGGAGTGTATGAACATTTCAGACGGGGAGTGTACCTACAAACAATTTGTACAGGGAATGTATAGGCGAATTCTTTAACTTGACCTGACACGACTTGATCTTCCGAATATGTTCTTAAATTAGACCTATGAATGGCTGGTTTGAACTTAAACTTTGTGGAAAATTGTTGTTGTACATATAAATCCAAAGTCACCAGGATTCAACGAATGTCGTAATTACAGTCCGTCCAGAGTCAGTTTTCAGATCTGTTGTGCATGTTGATTTGAATAACTGAACAGGTTACATGATTATGCAACTCTCATTGGTCGAATCATATGGACATATCATCGACGTGCAGTGACCAAGCGTGATTTAGAGCATGCCCCTTTATCTTGACAGAGCCCATCAATTACTGACCGATATTTTGATTGGACTAGAGTGTTGACAGTGCCTATCATGCAAACATCAATAGAGATGCAATGGTGTAACGAACGCTTGTCCAATCCAAATCTCAATATGTAATTGATGAGTGCTGTCAAAGTAAAGGGTCGAGCTCTAAATCATGCTTGATGACTATATGTCAATTATATGTCCTGCTGACTCAAACCAATGAGAGTTGCATACTCTTGTGACCTATTCAGTCTATCAAATCAACGCGCTCATCAAATCTGAAAACTGATTCCGGAGGGACTGTAGCTACATAAACGATTAATGTAAATATTGCCATATGCAAAAAAAAAAAACGGTTTACACACGGTGCATCATAATAAGTCTGACTGTTGTATTGTTTAATATGCAACTATTTTCACCAAAGATCGTAAATCAGTTCACGTCAGGGACTTGTTCAAAGAAAGAAATTCTGAAATACTATTATGTTTGTGTATTGATAATTCATATTTGGTTCTTACGAGGAGCCCTGGGACTCCCTGTACAAAGTGTTCGCATAGAGAGTTGTACTTGCTTTTATATGTAACAATTTTGTTGATGAACAAGGTATGATGAAACTGTCTCAACCAAAATGCTTTGAAGTTTCTTTGTATGGACTATTTTGAACCAGTGTAAACTACAAAAGCCAAAGGGTCGATTAAATGCATATTTTCCAGCTATACTAGACATTGTGAGAAAAAAAATTATACTGTATTAAAGGCCACCCAAATTAATAACGTATTTTTAACTGTTTGTTCACGCAAAATGTTATATTTATTTTCTGGAAACATCATATAAGCAGTATTTAGCAGAACTTGTGCATGGTGTGGTCAAAATAATAGAAGTGGTTATTTAACTAAATACATTGAGTTGTTAATTTGTTGTGGCCATAGAAAAAATAAGGGCCTCCTTCTCTTTAAAGTACGAATCGAGTGGATTGTTATAGAAACAATAGATGGAATTCCGATAAAGTCGTTATTAACGTTATTTTGCTTATATTTTTATATCGATTTTAGTATACTAATGATGGATTTATAGGAATCTTATAATGATCCTCCCGATTCGCACTTTGGAGACGGTATTAAATATATCAATTGAAAACGTATATAGCATAATCACAGTATGTACATTCTACGATTTCGTCAAGAATGTCAGCTAGACGTTCCCGTTCTATATTTTCTTACAATACGGCGAACGTAAACTTTAAGGTCGTTGAGTAAATCGCTTACAAAATACCATTCAAACAGATAAAGATTTTCTATTTCATTTTCTATTTGTAAAACTTTGGTGAAATTGGAAATTCCAAGTTCTCTCCTGGCTAACCCGACAGCTATATTGTTAGACATCTTAATATTTTGTTAAGAAAATTATATTTAATAGATATGATTTTTGGTTTATTTTACAACTCCACACGAATTGGTTGGTGGTGGTATTTGGTTTGTGTTTTCTGTCATTGTGGGGATTCCTTGTTGTCTTTTGTATTCAAAATTCATGTTAGTTTTTATTTGGAAGGATTTGGTTCGTGCTCCTTCAGCCTTTAGATTTTACGCAAAAGCATGATCACTCGAAATTATTCTAACGTGACCCGTGATCCCCTTTTAATTAACACAATGTATTATATGTAGTTTTTATGGGAGGTGGGGTGGGGGTCCAGTTCTAAAACGGGATTGTTATTGCTTCCCCAATCAGTATTTGTAATTCCGTGATTTTTTTTTCTTGCTTTTTGGATTCTACCGTACTATATTTGTACAAGCAAAACTTGAATTTTGCTACATTGACTATAATTTGCATGATGTCAATATAATTCCTAAAAATGGGATAAATACCGGTATCCGGCCCCTTTCCAGTGACCATTGGGACAATAATAACCAGAATGCTTACTTTGACATTCTGTCATCATTCTATTTTTATCCAGTTTTATTCTGACCTGTATCCGAGAACTAAAATTAGACCAAGAATATTGATCGAGGGAAACTGTGAATAAAATAGACACAAAAACTTTGGACAGGTTAATTCTCGTTCCTGTATCATATTATTTGATGAATCCACTGGATCACGTAATTCCCTATTGGGATTTAACTTTATATGGTTTATAAAAGCAAGGTGACCGAATGTATCCTGTGAAGACTATTTTACAGAAAGGGTATATTCGGACAGCACTGAAAGGTATTTTATTGCGTTAATTATTAATACTTCCGAAATTAAATAGATTTGTACTTGAAAAGTAGATGTTAAACAACCCAAAAGGATACATTTAAGGTATGTACTACTCTAATGGTCTTTCAAAACAGTGAATATGAAACAGTTGGCTTTCGAACTTTTCGTAAACAAATTTTTTGAACAAGAGTTGTCAGAAGACAACATAGCTCGTCGGGGATTCCAGTAACCCCAATGCACAATAAATTCGAAAGTAATAAAAAGCTTTCTTTACAAGAAAGTCAAATATATCAAATATAAACACCCTATCATTAAACAACTTTATTCTAGAAGCAAAGTTAAAGTTTTAAAAAATTGCCCTCAGGGCAAGGTCAAGGTCAAAATGCCTACAAATATGGTACCACAAGAAAGCTCTAACCATAAGGAAGTTACATACAAGATATAAACACCCTACCACTAAGGGCCTACTTTCTAGAGGCAAGGTTAAAGTTTTTTACAAATTGCCCTCAGGGGAAGGTCAAGGTCAAAATGTCTACAACTATGGTACCAGAAGAAAGCTCTCATCATAAGGAAGTTACATACCAAATATGAACACCCTAAAACTAAAAGTCTACCTTCTAGAGGCAAGGTTAAAGTTTTTTAAAAATTGTCCTCAGGGCAAGGTCAAGGCCAAAATGTCTACATATTTGGTACCATTTGAAAGCACTCATCATAAGGAAGTTACATAACAAATAATAAACACCCTACCGCTAAAAGCCTACCTTCTATATGCAAGGTTAAAGTTTTTTAAAAATTGCCCTCAGGGTAAGGTCATGGTCAAAATGTCTACAAGTATGGTACCATAAGAAAGCTCTCATCATAAGGAATTTACATACCAAATATAAACACCCTACCACTAAAAGCCTACCTTCTAGAGGCAAGGTTAAAGTTTTTTGAAAATTGCCCTCGGGCAAGGTCAAGGTCAAAATGTCTACAGGTATGGTACCAGAAGAAAGCTCTCATCATAAGGAAGTTACATACCAAATATAAACACCCTACCACTAAAAGCCTGCCTTCTAGAGGCAAGGTTTAAGTTTTTTTACAAGTGCCGATAGGGCAAGGTCAAGGTCAAAATGTCTACAAGTATGGTACCAGAAGAAAGCTCACATCATAAGGAAGTTACATACCAAATATAAACACCTTACCACTAAAAGCCTACCTTCTAGAGGCAAGGTTAAAGTTTTTTGAAAATTGCACATAGGGCAAGGTCAAGGTCAAAATGTCTACAAGTATGGTACCAGAAGAAAGCTCTCATCATTAGGAAGTTACATACCAAATATGAACACCCTTCCACTAAAAGCCTACCTTCTAGAGGCAAGGTTAAAGTTTTTTGAAAATTGCCCTAAGGGCAAGGTCAAGGTCAAAATGTCTACAAGTATAGTACCAGAAGAAAGCTCTCGTCACAAGGAAGTCACATACCAAATATCAACATCCTAGCTATTCAGGTCTCAATTCCACAAGCAAGGTTAAAGTTTTGCTGACGCCGACGACGCCGACGACGCCGAAGCCGACGCCGACGGTATGACAATAGCTCTCCGGACATTCGTCCCGGCGAGCTAAAAATGGCGCCTTATCACATGGCATTGTATTTTAGTTATTTTTGACCAATTATATTTTGTGTACCGTTACATATATGTTGATGACAGCAAGAAGAAAGGACAATATGTATGATTAGTTGATACAAAACATTAGACTTGTTTGGATTGGATGAATCCTTTTCTTTTTATTTCTAAAATAAACAAACTGTCCGAATATACCCAGTGTCCGAACATTTCATGTCTCGTGATTTACAATTTCAAATTACTACCTACCCTATTGACAGATCGTGGTATATAAGGGCCATGCACATCATACGTGTAAGTAATTATCAGTTCAATCGTCCAATTTTATAAATAAAGAATACCCGTGAGAGTACTGAAACTATAAAATATTACGGGCAATATTTACCACATCATGCTGTACATGTTTTCTTCATTTCGTAAAAACATCCAGTATTTAGTGCGCAAGTGCGATTATCATCCTACATATCATGCAAATTAGCCACGTGTATAAAGGAAAACTATTTAATATGGACACGGGGACTTGACATTTTTCCTATATAATACCAAAATTTTATTTCTAGAAATGAAAATTAAAAACAAAATGTGTAGGTTTTAATAATACACAATTACAAAAGAAAAAAACATAGAGATAATAACATTACAAACAGCAGGTAAGTCAGATCCGAGAAAATCCACACGGTTCACTTGTATTTTTTTTGTTTTCAACATGACGAACGGGAAGTCCTTTAGGTACACAAGATGGACATTTCTCCTTTCATCAACAGATAATGCTCGTCTTTCGTTAAGTAAACGGAACCGTAGTGCAGCAACTGACGGTGGAACGTCTGGTACAACACTGTACCCGCTCCCGCGTTGTAGTTTCATTCCAGCGGCAAGTACTTCATCCCTATCAATAAGGTTATTAAAACGGACAATTATATTTCTTCTCGTGTTGTCTCTCCCCCCAGGTAACCTATGGATAGCTTGAAATAACAGACTCTCACTTTTCTCCTTGGGAATCCCAACTTGTCGGTAAAAAACGCCCTTACAAATTTGTCCGTCACCTTTGGCATTTCATTGTAGGGAGAACAGGGTACTCCCCCCACTACGAGATTCCATTTTCTCCCCCCAATATTCCAATTTAAGACGTTCTTTTTCCTCTTTGGAGATTTTCTCTACGATGTCGGGGATAATTTTAGTATTTATATCCTGGACACTGTCTTCCAGTAATTTTGAGTGAGCCTCAAGGTTTTCAACTGTGTCCTTCAAACCCTTGACCTCAGATTTCACTGCCTCGACATCTCCTTCTAATTTTAAATGTAAACTGGCAAAACATTCTTGTACGGACATGCTTTGATACATCTTTTTCAAAACGTCATATTTTTCTTTGTCTGAAGTATCCATGATGTATCCAAATATCAAACGAATTGTCAAGAAAAAGGGGGGCGGCCAACTCGATGTTTACCTTTGATATTGGCAAAATCCTATATCTGGTCACAGTTCTATTCTTAAATACTATTGTCGCAGTTGTGCATTGTTGCATGACACGGATGTTTACAGACTAAACCGGAAATAAGCCCGTGCACGAGTTGTAAACGAGTAAACCCCAGAACACCCCATAATTCTGCACAGTTGATTGTGAACTTCCATGGAATACAGACGCACTGCCAAGTTGCTGTTCTTAGTATTCCAGGCAGTGCGAGTTTACACCAGGTAATCATGGTTTAATATAGTATTAGACCTTGTGTAACATATCACGAAGCCATTTTTCTGACATTGGTGTCAGAAGCAAAGGAAATTCGCCTGACAATTTGTCGTCTGTCGAATTTGTATTTTTGACAGATTTTCGCGGGTTTACCCACGTGGTTGACCATTTCATTTCATCGAGTGTGAATATTTCGATGACGTGATTTATTTATTTCATACTCATTTGTTCAACTGTCATTTCATCGGGTGTGAATTATTCGATGACGTGATTTATTTATTTATTTATTTCATACCTACGTGGATTGAAGTTTTTTGTGTCAATTTACGTGCATGTTTTTCATCGGGTGTGAATATTTATTACTCGGTGATATTTTTCATTGATTTTTCAACCAGTTGTATGACAATTTTTGGTTTAAATATTTTGCCCTACACACAATAAATTTGTTTGCACACACAAAACAGATTGTATAAACAAAATTGCCCATTTTCCATGTGATTTTTTCATGTGGGTTAGCATGGAAAAATTTTGATTGAAATATTGATATTTTGTCAGTAAATATATTGACATTGCTGACGTTATTTGCATATATTTACTGATTATTTTGCGGGAGTTGTTATTTATTCCGCGTTCCGCAAGAATTTGAACCGCACAATTGCCGCACAATTTCAAAATGCCCAGCCCAATTTTCACTTGAGCATTACACAATTATAAACTATTTTGAGCATTATTTGGTGAATTTTGATATTTAATACTGCTCGTAATTTACCAAATTTCATTTTTCATACAGATTTTGGGACATTTTGGACATTTTTTCAAATTATTTCATTTATTTAAAGTGTTTTCACTCAAGTGGTTAGGATGTTAAGGACAGTTAGGCATTTTTGACAGTGTTGCGAAGGCGACCGCTTTTCCACTGTTCGAAAATCATACATACACGCATACATTTGCATTATAGTGAAATAACACTAACATTCTACTTTTTGACCTCACAGTAATTATAAATTGTGATAATTTGTGTGTCGGTAACCCCGACCAATTATTGCAATTTCGAAACATAAATATTTTTGAATTTATTTAAATAATTTAAACATATTTTGCAATTGTGTAGTCGATGAGTAAAAAATGCATTGAAATTTTGATACAAACTGAATTAGTTTGATAATTAAACAAATTTGAAACAGTTTAAAAATTTAAATTTTGAATAAATAAGTTGAAATAAAAGTTTAATTGAATTTTTGGACAATTAAACTGGTTTTTAAAAAAAAAATTTGTGAGAAATAAACAAAATAAAAATCCTGTTATATTGTACAGCCATATCAACTTTTGATTAAGATTTAATAACTATTACTAAAAAGAGAATAACAAGAGAGTAACAGACACTCTCATAGAATTAGAACAAGGTTCATTGTATTACAATTAAATAGAGACATTGATTAAAACAATTAGGCTATTAGGATATTATTTATATAGTGCAGGTATCCTTTGCCTTATAAATAATATATAAAACATAACTTTTGTTCAATCATAGGCTATAAGGATATTATTTATACAGAGCAGGTATCCCTTGCCTTATAGATAATAAACATCAAATTAAAATTTAAATGAATTTCAATAAATTTATTAACATCAAATTAAAATCATGTCAGCGGTAAATATTAACACAGCTAGTTTTGAAGAACTTCAGACAATCAGGGACATAGGCAGTGCAAGAGCCCAAGCTATTATAGATGCTAGACAAAAAGGTCCACTCACTCTAGAATCCATAAAACAGATTGAGAAAGTACCCTCACACATCTGGGACCCATTGTTTATGTCAAAGAAAATAACTTTTGATGTACCGGAAGAACCAGAACCGGAAAAAGACGATCCAGAACAATTAAAAAAGCTTATGAATAAGTACAAGTCTGAAATTCTCATCTTAGAACAAGCGAAGGTTACCATGGACCAAGATCTGAAGCGACAAAAACAATCATATGAAACAGCAATACAAGAGCTACAACAACAGAATGCAACGTTGGTTCATCAAACACAGCTCACAGAAGACAAAAATAGGGACATAGAAACATATATAGACCAATTGAAAGTGACCATGAAAAAGAGGAAAGAAACCTACATTCAGGATTTAAAGAAGAACTAAAGAAGAACCAGGAAGCCTATGAACTTGAACTGGAGGCATGCAAAAATACTATACAGGGATTAGAAAAAGATATCCTAATTCTGAGGGAAGAGAATACTGACATCCTTGGAAAGTTGGAGGTACAGAGTATTTTACAATTTTAACAGCCGAAGATTTGAACGACAAATTCAAAGAGGATAATAGGGACCTCAACAATAGAGTCCACAATCTCATGGACAAAGTACAGGAACAGGCTGTGGACGTAGACCAGGCCAGAGAGTACAAAGCTCGTACAGCTAAAACTATGGAGGACCTAGATCAACAAATAAAAACACTAAAACTGGAACTCCAACATGTTAAAACTACCAAGGCCATAGATTCCCTCGCTCCAAAGAATATAACACAAAGACAACCTCAAGTACTACAACTACAGAGGAAGAGCCTAAAAATTCGGACAGAACAGAATCCTCAGATTCATCCAAAACACCAGGTTAAAAGATAGCGCCCCCACAATTTCCAAAGTTATCCACCTTTGATGGGAGTACAGATTGGAAGTCATACCATCTTCAATTTATCCACACAGCAAAAAGGTTCGAATGGGACGAGCAGCAGAAACTTGATAAGTTTCTACTCTGTCTAAGAACAAAAGAACTCAAGTTCTTCAGTACCAGACCTTCTTCTGTCCAAAAGAACTTTGAAGAACTAATGGATAAATTCAACAAAAGATTTGGCAATAAGGAGTTGCCCCCACTCCATTAGAAGGCAACTACAAGACTCAAAACAAAAACCAGAAGAGACGATCGAGGAATTTGCAGAAAGGGTGCAGGAAATGGCAACAGACGGATATGTAGGAGCCTCAGAAGAAATAGTTGAAATGATGGCAACAGAGGCGTTCCTTAAAGGCTGCACAGATAAACAATCCGCCCTTCTGGCAATGGACAAGGAACCAGTCAGAATAGACGTGGCCATACAATATGTGAAGTCCGCAATGAATAACAGAAAGTTACTATTGGGCCACAAAGGACCAGAAGTTAAAAGAATACAACTTACAGAAGAGATTGGTCTCAATTCAGACACAGAAAAATGCTCTGAATCTACCATAAGAGTACTTAGTAAAGATGATACATGGAGACAGAAATTGGAGACCAGGGTAGAGAAAACAGAGAAAGACATCAACAGTATAAGAAGTGATGTAAGTAAAATTCTCCACTTGGTATCATCACAGAAACGTAATACAGCTTCATCAACTGATGGGAATCAGATCTCCATCACCTAGAAGCCCTGTTAGGAAACCACCAGTTTGTTATGCTTGTGAAAAGCCAGGACATTACAGCACTCATTGTCCTAATAAGAGAGGATTGTCTCCACCTCCAACCATACAGTTAAACGAGAAGGGGTCTCGGAATTAGGCCGTTCCCTGACCCAGGAAGATCATACAGGTCGACCACCACCAAAAGCAGAATCACCTTCAGAATTTTATCAAGAATCTAATCAAGATCAGGCTAAACCATCTTTTTGGTCTAGCGTCGGTACCCCCGACCTGGCCAAGAGGAAGGAGGAACAATTAAAGAATGAAGTTAAAATAGTTTCTCGGTCTAGCGTCAGTACCCCTGACCTGGCCGCTGGAGATAACCAACATCAAAATAGTGGTTTTGAAAAGACAAACAGTAAAAACAAAGGGATAAGAGAGGTAGTTGTGACAGATAAGCCCACTGAAATCAACCTAATCCTACCAATAAAGATAAATGGTATTCCAGTGGAAGTTGTGCTCGACACCGGAGCCAAAATTACAGTGGTGAGTGATACTTTAGCAAAGAAACTGAAGATTCTAGAATGTACAGGAGACTCGATGGCAGCAGCAAGATGAAAGCACGGTTCGCAGGAGATGCGAGCATTATGGTTGGCAAAACAGAGACCAAATGGAAACTAATGGTACCAGACATTACCGATCCTGTTATTATAGGCCTCGATCTTTTATGCCACCTTCGTGCAGTTATTGATATAGCCAAACTCACGATAAAGATTGGGCCTATAGAAGTGTAAAGACCAGGATCCTGATAATACTTGTACATAACTGTAATATATATTTTTAAGCTTTAACTTTTAACAGTACATAAATGGAGATGTCGTCAAAATGTTTGACAACTGATCAGAATTTCATAAGTGTGTTTTAACTATGGAACAGAGGAAAACTCCAGGAATATTTTAGATTTTAGATTTCCTTGGATACTAGTTCCTGTTTACACATTTTATGGAACAATTGCTTTTGTTTGTATACAACGGTGTATGACTAGTGTGATAGTTACAATGTATACATGTAAATTGTATCATGTCTACAGATGTTTTGACACTGATGATACCGTTGCTGTAACCTTCCATAATCTTCATGAAATTTGCAATCAACAATGAAACTGCATCCGGATGGCACAGAGATTAAACCAGTACTGACAAAGATCTCTTCAGCTATACTATTGTCACAATTTCACAACCTTACAATTGAAAGTATGCTAATCTGACACAAGACGCCGGTATGGAATATCAACAACAACATGGTTTTACTTAATTATTGAAACTTTTCTGTGGCTGTCGGATCTTCAGGATTCTTGCCCAGACGATGTTTTTGTCTGGTACAACACCCAGGGACAAAGTCAACACTCATCACGTCATCTGAAACCTATGGGACATCTGAGGATATATTTTTAAT
>MJUU01063681.1:19816-32024 GCA_002080025.1 Modiolus philippinarum | reverse complement strand
CTTGTACATAACTGTAATATATATTTTTAAGCTTTTAACTTTTAACAGTACATAAATGGAGATGTCGTCAAAATGTTTGACAACTGATCAGAATTTTATAAGTGTGTTTTAACTATGGAACAGAGGAAAACTCCAGAAATATTTTAGATTTTAGATTTCCTTGGATACTAGTTCCTGTTTACACATTTTATGGAACAATTGCTTTTGTTTGTATACAACGGTGTATGACTAGTGTGATAGTTATACATGTAAATTGTATCATGTCTACAGATGTTTTGACACTGATGATACCGTTGCTGTAACCTTCCAGAATCTTCATGAAATTTACAATCAACAACGAAACTGCATCCGGATGGCACAGAGATTAAACCAGTACCGACAAAGATCTCTTCAGCTATACTATTGTCACAATTTCACAACCTTACAATTGAAAGTATGCTAATCTGACACAAGACGCCGGTATGGAATATCAACAACAACATGGTTTTACTTAATTATTGAAACTTTTCTGTGGCTGTCAGATCTTCAGGATTCTTGTCCAGACGATGTTTTTGTCTGGTACAACACCCAGGGACAAAGTCAACACTCATCACGTCATCTGAAACCTATGGGACATCTGAGGAGATATTTTTAATCAGTCAATAAATACTTTTAAAATAACCATAAACTCATTACTTGTCTCCAGTGGTCAATTCACTCACACCATAACTATGTATAAACTCATTTTTCATATCACTTTCCGACCACTGGAGCACTAAACTTTTTTCATGTTTATTTCTCACGTTTGAAATCGTCATGTTATTCTGTGCCATTTTTTAAGCACAGAGACGTGATTTTTAACATATAAAAGAAATAAAATAAAAAAAGTAATCATTGTACATAAAATTGACACAACCATATTTTTATCTTTTAACAATACACTATTTTAAACTCATGAGGAAGTCATACCTAAAGGATGTTTTGTAATTTTGACAGGATTGTCTAAATAGCTGATAATTATAAACATAAATTGCAAACACTTCGAAAAAGCATAACCTGTTGCCAATTCATGTATATTTTTAATATTAACAGATTCACCAAGAAGGCAGACTTCTGAAACTAATTTTAGAAATATGTTGTATTTTATATTTTAATATCATAAATATATTGTGTTTCATACATAAGACAGTGTATGAACAAATTTTACCATACCATTTGATAGAGGAAACATGTCAACTCCATAGATTTCATTTTGAGAACAGCATCAGTCATCTTTACATCCATTGCAATAACTTTGCACCAACAAGACTTTCCAGTCTATTGAGCTTAGCGTAGGTAACCCCGATCTAGTCTCTTTAGATGTGGGGATAATGCAGGAAGTACTTTGGCAGGTCATCCACCCATGGACAACATTACTTCAAGAAGCAAGTTATGCAGAGGACTTCAGAAGTTTAACCAACATCTGTACATGTGCAGTTCTTCAAAACCTGTCAGAAGACTCCATGATAGACGCCTACTACTTGCCAAAGGAACCTGATTTTTTCAACACCCAGGGCCGAGCAACTTCCATATGGCCAGATGTCATGCCAGTATATCTATACTAACCAGTGAGCTAGTTTTTCAACTACTCAATGCCACTAAACATTCAACTACTCAAGGCCAATCAACTTTTACTACTCAGGGCCACTCAACATTAAACTTTTTGAGGCTAATCAACATTCAGCTAGACTTTTCAACTATTCAGGGCCTGCCACCATTTGTCCAGATTCAACTACCCGGGGCCAACAACAAAAAATACAATGGGGAGGAATGTCGCAGTGGTGCATTGTTGCATGACACGGATGTTTACAGACTAAACCGGAAATGAGCGCGTGCACGAGTTGTAAACGAGTAAACCCCAGAACACCCCATAATTTTGCACAGTTGATTGTGAACTTCCAAGGAATACAGACGCACTGCCAAGTTGCTGTTCTTAGTATTCCAGGCAGTGCGAGTTTACACAAGGTAATCATGGTTTAATATAGTATTAGACCTTGTGTAACATATCACGAGGTCATTTTTCTGACACTATCTAAATACTGAAATATATAGTCCACATCCAATAGAATCCACTACTGAGAGTCTTTCAGCAAAATTGAACTGCTTAAAACGATTTTTTTTTCAAAATGGCGGAGAGCAGAAAAAAAAACCACGACCTCATATAATACCCATGATGCCGGAAGTCCGAGAAAAAAAAATCTCGCACGAAGTAAAAAATCTGACAAACGACATTTAGACTATCGTCAGGTTTTCGACATTGTGTGAGATTTTCGAACATCTCCGATTTTATCACTTCTATTGCTTTAGATGTTTTTGCCCCATGACCCCACATATCTGTTCATCGGGAGAATAAATTAAGATAACAAGACAAACAAAGGATAACAAGACAAACAAAGGTAAAACAAAGATGCAGAAAAAAATACCAAAGTAACTGTGAATTAGTTTCTGCATATTCGCAGGTGGGAGATACTACTTAGTTTTTAATCAAGATATTGCAAGTTTCAAATGAAATCTGTTTTCGGGCCAGCACAGAAGTACTGGCTACTGGATTGGTGAATACTACAAGGGAGAAACAGTCTACCAGGTGAGGTTTCGGCCAAGTGTTAAAAATAACAAAATACAAAAGTTAACGGTGAATTAAGTAGGTGAATATACGCATTTGGGTACCCATAAACCAGTTCAACCGTAATCCCGGGTATTTTTGGAATTTCCTGGTAGATTGCAGCGTATTACTGTAATTTTTACCCCTTGTAGATGTTTCTTGTTATCTTAAATAAAAATGTATAGATCACAAAATCCTTGTGGTCCTGGAGATTTGGATGCCCCTTTTCTTGAAAAAAATTTAAATTTGCAGACCTTTAGCAAAATCTACAAAAAGGAAAAACGTGCATGGAAATTTTCTTGACTCATTTTTTCGTATGGATGTACACGCTGGTGAATTTTTGTTAATCGGTATATAAAAGCTAAAATGCCTTACCTCTTTGTGCAAAATTCCGGTATTTATCACAGACTATTAGCGTGTATAGAAATATAACATGGAAGAAATAGTGAAATAGGTCATAGCAACGAAGGAAACGTCAGATATGATAGGTAGGAAAGATTACCGTAAGAGGTATTCGAATTGATGATGTTCTGAAGTCAGTAAAATTGACAACATACAAAGTTCTTAGGGCAATATATAACATATTATAAGACGTTTTACAAACGTTTGAAAATATTATCAATTTTCATGGGAGGTTACAGTGTCAGTGCTTTAGTTTTTTTGTATTGTCTTGGTTATTATACAGTCACATTTTAATTTTGTCTTCGTTGGTGATGTATATAAAGCTGATGTGTTGTTGAAAATAATAGAATACTATTGCGATTAACGAAAACATTTAAAAAGTTTTGCCTTGGTACTGTGTTTGGGGGTAAGAGAAGTAAAAAGTATAGCGTGGATTTTTAATTGGTTTTGCTTAAGGGCTTGAAAATGAAATCATTAAGATACCAACATATCTTCCAAAACAATATATGCCTCACTGATCGTGTGACGGGTGCCATTAGCGGGACAGGACATACGTACCCTTTAAGAACATTTAAAGTCACTCTCTGTTTTATGAGTGTTCCTTTATTAGTGACTTAGTTTTGAATTCTGTGTTTTTTTTTATTTCTGTTCTTTGTGGCTGTCGCTTGTCTTTGTGTAAATTGACTTTAATTTTTGTTATCTCATCCTTGATGAAAATAAAAATTGTGAAAAACTGAGGAGTATCTATCTCTTGCAGAGCTCTGTTCTTAGCTGATGTTGGCTTTTCTATTAGGTCCTATTGGTAATTTGTTCTCTACCAGCTTTAAACCTATTTTTGTTGAGTGTCTTTCAAATGTTTTGTTTTGATCTGTACTGAAGAAACATAGGTTGTCGAAATGCGCATATGCAGAAACTTAATTCACAGTAACTTCGGTATTTTGTTATTTTTTCCTTCGGTATTCTACTGTCGCGAATTAATAACATACAAAATGTTTAGAACTAAGCAAATTTCTATGATAATTTTATTAATCTTATCTTCAGGAAGTATGAATGAGCACACATTTGACAAAGCACAAACTAGTGTAGAGGTAAACTAAAACAACAAGAACGCATTCAACAAGTGTCACATTTCATCAGATCTGGTTTTGTTTTATGGTCAAAAAAGCCCTTGGACTTCAAAGTAATGCATCAGTGATGTAACCGAATTCTTAGGATGAGACGCTAAGGTTTTTTCCAAGACCAACGACCGCTGGTTTCGGAACAAACAAAATTCATTAGCGGATCAAGGGGGGGGGGGGGGGGTCCGGGGGTAGGAACCCCCCTTTTTGGACAATCGTGTAATTTTTAGTGAAAATCACAATGTTTTACTTTGAAATATCTCGTTCCGTTCGGGGGAATTTCCTTTCATTTTTATACTGGAACCCCTTTTTAAAATTTCCTGCAACTGTGCCTGAAATCGGTTGCTTTAATTAAAAATGAAAGGACATGGAGTTATGCACATAAGACAAATTCTCTATAAATACATATTAAATCAAGCGATTGAAAAACGCTTTTATCGTGTTCTTCATCTTGAGGTCACCATAAGGTTTCATCTTTAGGTCACCATAAGGTTTTCAACAATTAGCTATGCTCATATCTCATAGAAAATTCAAGACGGCCCATAGGCCCGGTTTGAATGGAATTTATTGCTAAATATCAAGCAACGCTACATCCATGTTCTTCTCTTTTGTTTATGGATGTGGGGTTGACAACAAACAGTAAAATTAAGTATCAAAATGTTTAAATTGTTATCATCCGTTGTCCGACAAAAAAACTATAACATAAAATCACAGCATATAAACAGCCACAGAGCACTGATCGAGTCAGTTGCAAGAGGACTTGAGATAATGCAAAAATAAGATGTCACTATAAGCAGAATGGTCATTTGGAAATTTAAAAAAAAGCCAAAATTTGAAAGTATGATAGTGTTTCCATATGTATAAACAAGAATATACTTGTCTAGTGTAATGACTTGCACTCATCACAAGTGTTAACATTAATGGTACAATAGATTGCTACTGAAAAATTATGCACAACTAGATTAGGTGAGGAACATATTCCAAAATTTTGGTTGGGATCCGATTTGTAGTTTTGAAAGAGACTCGGATTAAAAACCGACAGACCACACAGGGACAATGATGCATGTCCACGACGCAAGACGACGGACAGTTATCCTATGTGTCGGCCCTGCTTACACCACAACAACAATCTGATTTCTTAAAATCTAGAATGAAAAAAAAAACACAAACAAAGTTAACAACATTATTTGCGGTCATATGATAAATGAGGTATTTCAATAACGCAAATCAGATAAAACTAAACCTTTCAAGGTTCATTCAACTTTGAGTACTTTAAAAACATAAATAATATATTCAATCAGTCATTCATGCCCGTGTAGAAAAAAATATGAGTAAATATAGGAATTTGGCACTGTAATGATAAATGTTATGTGTTTATTGATTTTGTTTTTAAACCATTCTTAATATCGTTGTGCAGTTCGAATTAACATGTTGATGGTCATCGGGATTGTAAAGTAATTTTTATTCCATCTTGTGCTCTCATCACTACCTCGGGATTAATTTCATAATTATGACCAGGGACAATGGAAACCTTATATCTGTAATAAAAAGAAAGGTAGATAAATCATTAAAATTTGGTTAAACCTAAGGAGTATCTCCCTCCTACATAGCTCTGTCCTTAGATGATTTTGGCTGTCCTTTTATGATCCTATTGGTACTTAGTTTTCTATCAGCGTTTACATGGTTTACACATATTTCGGTTCATGGATTTGATCTGCACTGATGAGACATAAGTCGTATATGCAGAAACAAAATTAACAGTAACTTCGGTATTTTGTTATTTACCAATACTGATAAAGACCATATTACCATTATATCGCAAACACATAACTGTTTACTTTCCCCATATTATTGTGTTGTTTTATTACAATATGGTCGATACCACTGCATTAGGAGTGATTATCAACAGCTCCTGTACTTCATTCTACAAGTTAAAATATCTTTTAGAAGTTTTTGTAAACGTGTTATAAACTAGGGAGTATGAACCTCTGCAAAGCTCTACCCTAGGGTACCACGCGTGGAGCAGATCATGTTCACCCTTTTAGAGCACCTGATGATACCTCAAGATTTTGTAGGGGCTCACACTGCTAGTGCTTTAGTTTTGTGGCGTTTTTGTTCAATTTCGTTGATCTGTTTTGTCTTTGTCATATTGTCTCAATTTATGTTAGATATGAATTTCCGTGATTTTTATTTTTAATTCTAGAATTTCCGCTTTTCCTCATTTTTGCTTTGGAATTCGTTTGCCGATGTATTAGTTAATTAGGCCTTATAATATTATTTGTTCCCAATATATCATCCCTTTGATTTGTTTTAATGTTTGATTTTCTGAATATTACTTTTATCTTCATTAAAGGGACAGAAGTGCTTCTTAAAAGCAGACTCAATTATGTATGCTCTCTTATAATTCAGATATGGTGCACTTTTTTTGTCAAAGAATTTTTCATATGGATATACTATTATACTTCCAACTTTTGGCATTGTATTATTTTTTATAATTTCCAAATGCTATTCTGACCATATGTAAACTGTTTCCAAATGCTATTCTGACCATATGTAAACTGTAGTGCCCACATCTCACTTCTTTATAATGTCTAGTTTTCTTACAGTCGACTTGATGAGCGCCCTTTGTTTCTTAATATGTTTTAATTGTCTAATACAATAAGACACTAGTGCTTTTGTCTGTCAACGGATGACAGTGATTGTAAAGCATTGTTTCCAGTTTAATTCACGTTTATTGACGATCCAACATCAATGACCAGTAAAGAAATTGATGTAGTTTTGTTAGATATCAAGCAATGAATTCCTCTCAAACTGGTCAAAACAGCCGTCCGGAACTTCCTTTGAGGTATGATGAAGGCTTATTGTTGAAGGTTCATGTTGACGTCAGGATGAAGATCAACATTTAAAGCGTTGTTCCATTACTTCGGTTCTATCAAGTTTTTGTAGACTTTGTCTCATGTGCATTTCCTCTATATACCTTCATTGTTCTCAAATTTTCTGTGATTTCGATATTTTGCTTTCACTCATATTTTACTAAAATTTCAGGAACTGGTACATATTTATGTACAATAGTTAGTCTTGTATGCAAATCTTGAGACATTATATTTAATTTTTGTCGTTCTTAACATTTTTATGCTTTGAAGCCTTTGCATTAATTACAGATTACATTATACATTAGGTTTCTTATATGTTTTATATCTGTATCACATGATCAGTATAAAAAAAATATTGTAGTAACACACCTTTGTACAAGCCTGGCAATTATTACTTTTATTTCATTCATAGCAAAATTTTGTCCAATGCAATTTCTGAAAAGTAAATTATCACTCTGCAAATACTTTGATTTAGGGATATATTTTAGATTATATAAATTATTATTTTGTTTTGTCATTATCATTTTGCATACATGAAACATCAAAAAGCTTTCACACGCTGTACTAACTACCTTAATGTGACCACTCATGCATGATTGAGGGATCAGGTTTATCATACAGAAATGCAATCAGTATTTGTAGTCATAAAAAGTGACTGCATAACATAAATGGTCTTGGTGGTGCACTGCTAATGAGAATTCACCAGCAAACCAACCAACAAGGAGGGTCTGACGTTAAACAGAAGCAAGCCAAAACTTAAACATTCGATATATATATTTTCACAATGAAAAATTTCAAAGTAGGCGGAGCGTGAGTGTGGTTGTTTACACAAAAACGACCCTGAAACTCATCCTTTTCGGATTCCAATTCAACTGCATCCCGAATATTTATAGGCTACCACGAATGGTCTATGTAAATAACCTTAAACAATTGCGGACGTGGACGAAATCACTATTTTCAGTCTCACCATGTTTTTGACTTTAATCGAAAGCTCGAAAATATCCAATATTCGTTTTTTAATTGAATGCTACGTCATTGTATGCTTTATTGTGTTGCTTTGTAATAAATTTATCTCAAAATAAAAAAGATAAGTCGCTTAATGAGTGGAAGCTGCCGTTAATAAGGTTTGAACAATTATTTATCTTAGGTAAAAGAAAGACGTTATAACAGATCAAAGTTCAAAATATCATATGATTTTTAAAAGATTTATCAATTGAAATCAGTGCTAGGGACGGTCGTGAAATTAATATGAGATATGAGTGTTTACTCATTGTTGAAGCCTCATAGTGACTTCAAGATGGAAAGCAACAAAAACGTTGTTCCATTTACTTAAGCTTACCATGTAGTTGTATGCATTTTTTGTTTAACACATTCATATCGTATCTGTTCTTTTCTTCATGATTATTGAACAAAGGATTCGCAATATTATATCAAAAATGAATAGTACAAGAAAGAAATGGCTAATACACACACACACACATATATATATATATATATTACTTTATTCACTTAACGTTTCATCAGACAAATATCTTAAAACGAAACGTTTTGTTAGAATGTTGTTTTGGATAACTGTTAAAGCAAGAAAGTATCATAAAATGTTAATGTTCCTATTTCGGTAGATTTGTTATTGAGTACTTCTTTTCTGACTATTTTTTGGATTGTTACTTTCCATATTATTTGATTCTAATGCTGCTGATGAGAGGTTACTCCTTGAAACACGTGTACAGCATAACAAAATTTTACTGTTCATGATGCAACTTTGGTATTTTGTATTTTTGAAATAATTTGGTTAGTAAAGCTGCCAAATGCAATTTTGACAAGTTTGTGCTGAAAATGAACTGCTGAAAACGAGCAAATCAAGAGATAGAAAACACATTGCATCTAATATGCCTATAAATGTATATATCGTTATATACCTAATGGTTGAAAGCATTTACCTGGATCCTGCTGCGAAAGGTATAAAACTGTATGGATGTCTGTCTATAATATCCTCCTTCATAAAGCGTTCTGGCTTGAACTCCTAAAATTGTTTAGGGCTTGAGATTGTAAGCAAAATCAAAACAACAGCTTACACACACGTCAGAAATTGTTTAAGGATTAAAAAGTGCAATCATAAAAACAAATTTTAAAGAATGATGCCAAGATTTTTATAACTTTTTTCATCATTTCATTATTTGGTTTTTATTTTCAGATAGAGAAGGAATTGTCGAAATAAGTATAGTAGAATTGCATAATCTACATATTAGTGTTGTTTGTTTCATTTCAATTTCGGGTTTTTTTGTCTTTTTTTGTTCAGATATTATGTTTTTGTAAATGTTTTCTATTTAAATAATATGTTTCCCGAGCCATCCCCGTTGACATGCTATCCGGTATTTAGCTCTTAGCATTGTATTAACATAAAGGATTCTGTTAATCCACATGGTATGCTTACTGCTCTAGAATTCTCGCAGTTATAAATTATTATTTAATTATTATCTCCAATTATTTATATTGGGCTTTTACATATGGGTGTAAGGATACACCATTTTGGCAAACGATACGTATTGCGCTATTATACATGAATGACGATTCATAATGCGATACATTTTGTCCTTCCAATTCCACCGCCGTTACAACCGAGATCACTTATGACATCACAAAAAAACACAGGATATTGATATAATCAGAATAAATGGAAAGATTTATTCTAAAAACGTCAAGTATTTTTTATCTTGCAATAGATAAAATGCCACCAAAAGGCCAATATTTTCTCTTTAGTCCACATGTAATTATAGAATTGTATCGTTCGTATCGTAAGAGGCCTGTCTAATATCGTAAACCGAACCGTCATAAAAAATACCACGATTTCGGTACATACGGTGATCGTTCCCCCTTTTTCATTGTTTTGACAATTTGCTACACCCTTCATTAGAATTATTCAGTACTTTTATGCTGTTTTAAATTCCAGAAACATACCTCGTGATCTGGCCAGACGTCTGGGTGATGGTGAATCAGATGAATGTTTATATCTACATGTAAACCAGCTGGTAATTCTACATTACCAAACTTCATTGGTTTTGTCAAACGACGAACAGTTCCGGGAACTGGGGTATACATCCTCATAGACTCTTTTATAAACGCTGTCAATTGTGGCAAGTTTTGTAAATTCTCCCTAAGTAACAAAAAGATATACAACTAGATTTGCGCCTACAAAATAAGAGAATTTTTATAACAAAGGTCAAGAATGCCTTTTATACTTATACTCAAACCATACTTTTCACATTTTCATGAGAAAGACGAAGTTAAGTAAAGCAGTTAATACATCGCAAATTTCTAAAGGCTATCAAATATAAATTTATCAAAATTTTATCTGATTCTAACTTAAACGATTTGTAAAAATGATAATTTTTCTTTACAATTTCAACTTAACAACCCATATTTTTGGTAAAAGATTGTCATTCATCCCGATTTTTATTTCATTGTTCATTTGTTACAGTTAAAGTCTGCATTTTTTTTTAGAAAATTCTGATGAATTTGCTTATACCAAACCATATTAAAACACTAACAAGAAGCTCTCCAGAGCCTGTATCGCTCACCTGGACCATGGCCAATACATAATTTCAAATCAACTTATATGTTAAAGGGTCTCATATTCAAACTATGTAAATAAACATTTATGTTATATGGGACATTTTCAAAAAATGTCCATTTTTGCCCACTGAAAAAACACAAAAATAAACTTCTTTGACCCAGCAATTTAACAGTAGCTGTTGATACCTTAATATCAGTGGATACTAAATCAAGAATATGCAATCTTAAACATAAACCTAAGTGTGTAGAAAGGACATCCAAAGTTAGCAGGTTACACCAAAATGTCCACTTCGCAACGTTTCAATTTCCTCTTTCAAAAATGAGAAAAATGTTTTTTGTAACGATATTTTTTGTAGTATCTGGAACCACAGATACAATGTAATTAAGTACTAGATAACAATAAGATACATCAACAAAATCATAAGTAAAGCACCACAAGCATACTTTCAACGATTGTGACCGAAAATTATGAAAATATGCAATATTCCATTGTCGAATTCAAACGGAAAAACCGTGCAATAGGAAATATCATTTAAGCATCTAAATTATTCATCTTGTACCTTCAGTATTGTATCAAGGAGATAAAATTTCTGTACAGATTTTCTTATAAAAATTGAAAAAATGTACGAAAATGTCCACTTTGCAACGGTCCACTTCGCAACGATTTTGTCCACTTCGCAACATTTTAGAGGATTGAATGACGCCGTTACGTAGTGGACATAATCACACATTTAGCTGTCAAATGCAGATAAAATCTGCTACTCCTCTTCTTGTTTTTATATTAATTGCCAGCAAGCATGCGTCAGATTTCTTGCAATTTATTCTTATAAAATTGTGTGGTAGAGGTGCAGCAGTATGTCCGGTACACTAAGAGGTTTTGTCCACTTCTCAACGTCCTTATAGCGTTGCGAAGTGGACCGTTGCACAGTGGACATATTTACATGTTACTGGCGATTTCTTCTTTGTCATATGTCCTAGAACAACAATTCAACAATTACCGTGCGATACACAACGTTAGTTATGAATATTATGAATTTCATGATTTTATGATGGACGTCTCTTGGAAATATTGACCGTTGCGAAGTGGACAAGAAAAAAAATACGGTGTCAACTGTGCCAACAAATTCAATCACCTAAGAGTATTGGATTGTAACATATTTGTTCTCTGCTAGTTTACAGATAGAATAGTATATGACGAACGTTTCTACAGCAAAAAATGTAATCTAAATCACAGAACGATCGCTCTGTTAACTTTTTAGCGTTGGTGTTGCGACGTGGACATTTTTCTATGGACGCCCATTCAAAACTGATTTGAGAAAATTTGTTACAACTACTCCCTATGAATGAACTCTTTTTTATTTGTTTGAATGTATTTCTAATAGAATGGCAAACAAAATCAAGCAAATTATACAAAAATTAGATGTTTGCACATATTTGTCAGTGCAGGACAGACGTTTTTTGCTGTTTTGGGGCACTCAAGTCCAAATATTTCACAGATTTCCTATTCAAAAATACATAAAATATTACGTCGATTGTCGAGCAGAAGCTATATTTACCAACAGCGAAAAAGAAAATAGAAACATGTTAAAATTAAATGAAAAACATTTACTGGACAGAAAAAT
>MJUU01063681.1:0-19603 GCA_002080025.1 Modiolus philippinarum | reverse complement strand
AGGTGCAGACTTGAAGGACATCTGTTTTGAAGGGGACCATCTAAGATACATTGTGACTAGCCAAGTTGTTTCTGATAAAAAATTCTTTGTATGCTCTTTCCATACAGTCGAGTAATAAATTAAGTTCCCCGCAGATGGCCATGTTGGATGACATTTAGGCATAAAAGTCACAATACATATATATATTATAGTCAGCACCTCATAAGCATCATTAATGCCATCCATTCAGTGGTTTTCAAGGTTAATTCATTAACTGCTCACTAAAGGTTTTATCTCTACTAATATTTTTAACATTAAGCAGTCAATGAAGCTGATAAACTAATTCAACATTCATGTCGGCAGAGGTCATAGTGATTACACACTAGAGACCCTGTAATATACACAATATGTTTATATAGGAAAATCATTACAACATGAAATAAGGTGAAGATTAAGAAAGTATTTTTGCAAAAAATTGCAGAAATTTGCACAAAAACACTGTTTTTCTCTAAATTATGGAAGAAATAATTTTTTAAATAAAGTGATAGTAGGGAATTTTTCTAGTCCTTAAAAGAGAAAAGTTAACCAAAGAAGTTTTGAACACAGAATTTAAAGGGAAATAACTCATAACCATATGGCATTGGGAAATAAAATTGGTGAAAAATGGCCAATAAATCATACACAGGCCTTTGGATTTTCTTCAAAATTTCAGAGTATGTAGATCTTGATATGGTCTGCACCTCATAAGCATCATTTATGATAAGTTTGGTTCAAATCCATTCGGTGGTTCTCAAGTAAAAAAACTTTGTATGAATTTTCCCATTAGGTCAAATGGCAAACTAAGTTCCCCGCTGGCAGCCATCTTGGAAGAGGTCGGTAAACTTGACTATGTTCAATAAAACGTAGTCCTTGACAAGCTGAACATTTTTGCAATTTAAACTTGACCTCTATCTCAAAGCATTTTTGAAATATAGGACAAAAGTATAAAATCACGTAAAATTCGACCAATATAGGGCCATAACTCATATATAGGTACTTGGATTTTCTTCAAAATTTCCATGTAGGTAGATCTTTACATGCTTAACATTTTTGCAATTTAAACTTAACCTCTATCTGTTATAGTATTTTTAATAAAAAATAAAAGACATCATAATTTTGAAAATTTTACAGAAAAAGGGCAACAACTCTAAGATGGGTCATCAGATTTTCTTAAAAATTTCAGCATGGGTAGATCTTGTCATGCTGTTCATTTTTACTCCAGCCTGATTTTTGATATCTGTAACGATTTTTGAGTTATTTGCCAAAAACTGCAATTTACCCCTATGTTCTATTTTTAGTAACAGCCGCCATGTTGTTTGACCTAGGCCATAGAAAATAATAAATTTGAAACAAGACACCCTAGTGATGATTCAGTTGAAGTATAATTCTATTTGGCCCAGTGGTTTCAGAGGAGAAGATTTTTGAAAGTGAGCTAACGACGGACGGACGATGGACGCCAAGTGATGGCAAAAGCTCACCCTGGCATAGCCAGGTGAGCTAAAAATGAAAAGTATGTGGCATGGCTTTTACAGCAATCAATACCAAACATTGTTTAACAAATCGGATAAGTTTAGATTATTTAAGACCCATGTTTGTGTTTTTAATAGGCTGCTATGAAATCTGATAAATGTCTTATCACAAATGAATTTATGAACGAAACGTAGTTGACATATTGAAGTCAATTTGATTTGTTATAAAAAGAGCGTTGTTCATCATACTAACCACGACACCTCTGTATTACTACCCAGTAATTGTGATACCTCTTGGTACACTATATCTTGATGTTCCGGATATTTACCGAGACAGAAAATGGCCCAACTGATACCTGCTGCTGTTGTATCATGACCTGAAAACAGTCAATTTGTCGCCTTTTTTTTTACTAAAACACAACATAATCCTATAAAGATTTCTTCCAGGGGAATTGACTTTTTTCTTAACACCAAAAACGCCTGATTTGGCTTTAGGAACAGACTGAACAGAAAAAAAAATCTGATGGATTTATACTATGCAAGTTCATATCTTTTTTTAAAAATCTAAATGAATTTGGGTAATAGCAATTTTCCACATTTGATAAATTAAAAACTAATAATAATGAAAGAATATGGAGTAAATGCACATGAGACCAAGTCTCTAGACATGCATGGTGAAAACCAATGGAACAACACTTTTATTATCATGACCTGTATAGAATAAATCATTTAATTTACGTTATGTACTGAATTATATTACCACCAGGGAATTGAAAAACACTGTTGCCCCTCTTTTAAGGTAGTTGGAGTGTTTAAAACTGAGCATCTGTTTTGCGCATCTAAGCAAAAATTCAATAATTCAATGAGAATTTTGTGTAAATGTTTTTGTTTGTCATAATATTACATATTTGCCAAAATTTCAAAACGTTTTATCAAAGGGAGATCATTCTATACTGAAATACCATGGCATGTGTCAATTTTTTTTAGTTTGTTAAAAAAAACATTAGTTAATTGATCGCAATTCTTTTTTGTATTTGTCAAAGGCATTTACAAAACACATTTATTATAATTTTTCCAAAAAAATATGTCTTTTTTTTTCATTTTAGGGTTCCAAAGTACATTAATTATCTCCCCTTTTTGAAAAACTAACAAATTCTTCATGATTCATGAAATAACTTTTTCAAAAATTCCGTGACATATTCTCTTTATGTTTTTAAAATGAAGTTCTATATCGTACCAATAAATATAAAAAGTTTGGAAAAAATTATATGCCTGCTTATAGAATAAATATGCCATTGAATTGTGATAAAGGGTTATTTCCCATATAATTCCATTGTGAAATTCGTGCGGAAACACCAAATTTGACCAATCTTTAGAACATTGTTTCTTTCTTGACATATCCATGACCCTATTTTTGTTTTTGTTTTTGGTTTTTTTTTGCATATTTCAAAGTCTCATTGTACAAATTTTAAAAATGTTCATATGTCAGAAATCAAGACACCCCAATTTTTTTGTTCAAAACTAAGGAGTATCTTCTTGCATAGCTCTGTCCTAAGCTGATTTTGGATTTTCTATTTGGATCCTATCGGTAATTTTTAATTTCTAGATTTTTCGATTATAATCTGCACTAAAGAGACATAAGTTGTCGAAATGACCATATGCAGAAACTAAATACACAGTAACTTCGGTATTTTATTATTTATGTGTGAAATAAAAGAAATAAATATTTGATAACTATGTAAAGGCAAAAGCAAGTTATTGCTTCATACATTTTTATTTATAACCTAAAGTTAATGTATACATGTTCAAAATAAAGATTTGCGAAAACGGAACATTTGTACGAACATACATAAAAAGAAATACAAAAAAATCAAAATGATAAGAAAAACAGAACAAAACTTAGAAAAAAAATCAGTAAATGGTACATAAAGGTTTTTCACTTCATTTTTTTTTATTTCAGTATTTCATTTGACGGTTAACTGTTGACCGTTACCTAGTATTTAATCCAATTCAGTGTTATCCCAAAATGATCGAATTGACTTCAAGAGAATTATGGTAACACACATATTGCTAATGTGATTTTCTAATCAAACAATTAGTTACATCGAAGAGCAGATAAGTAAAAAAAAATACCCTCAAACATAAATGTGTCCACCTCAGCTCTAATATCCTCATCAGACAATCCTATTCCATTTTCATCTTTAGCTGTAAGAAGTATATCTAAAAAGTCTAGATACCGTTTGGTTGGTGGACCTTCTTTTGCCTAAGTAATAAATATTTTTTTCTTACAAAATGATCTATTTACGTCTCTTGCTTTGTCTTTGTTTTTTTGCCATGTCTTTGGATTTCCATTTTCGTGGTCTTCGCTTTCCTTGTTCCTCCGGTATTCTACTGCCGTTGTTTTCGTGATTCGGTTCGGTTTGTGTTCTGACAAGGTTTAAACATGCTGTATACTTATTTTCGACATGTATTTCCTACTCAACCTTTGAATCTAGACAAATTCTTGATATCATTTGAGTTTTATAAAAACCGGTAGATTAAAATTGTATATTACCGCTACGTTTTAGCTGCAATAGAGATTTGTATTTTTTCATTCGGAAATGTTTTCACTTATTGGTTAGCCCACAGTATTTTGCTATGACATAAAATTTTTGTTTGACTTTGGACTGACACATAAGCAATTGTTGACAATCCGGAATGTATTTTGAGCTATAAAATTTCACGTTTTGTTCAACAATAATTAGATGATTAAGTTTTCGGTATGTTTTGTATACATACCAGTGTTTGTTTTCTTTCCCGGATTATCTTTTCAGAAAAATTGTGCGAGTAATCACATAATTTTCTGTGTTCTCTGCCTTCACTGCTTAACATATATGTTATATCTACATAAAACCATGGCTTCCTGAAACGAAAAAATAAGTATGCATTGATTTTTTTTATATTTTATTTTTTATATGAAAAAGAAAGGAAATGGGGTAAATGTCAAGGAGACAACATCCCATATCCAGGTTGAAACGACCCAAAACAAAGCATCTAGGGGTCACCGTACGGTCTTCAACACAGTGAGGAACCTCACATCATATAGCAAGCCCTAAATGGCGCCAAAAAGGTAAAAAAGTGAATAAATCAATGGAAACAAACCACATCTAAAAACCCAAATATCAAGAAACTAAAATTTTATAAGAAGACAAGGACAAGCCAATGACATTTTCGGTTGTCAAAACTACTACCTCCAGGCATTCATTCAAGAGATGTAGAGCAATTCCACATCTAAACTATTAAGGTAATGATGAATGTCAAGTTTGGAATCTGAACTTTTTTAAAGAATCAATTGCCTTCTATTGTATTTTAGCTTTCGAAATTTAATTACTACCTGCTGCTACAACATATGCCATTTTTCATAAACCAAAAAAAACACATATTCCTAAAACATCATTGTTTAATCTTCACCTAGTAACAGTAACGTGTTGTGTTGTTTAATTATACCCCCCGCTTGAAAAGTGAGGGGGGATATATCGATGGGATTGTCCTTCCGTCCGTACATCCATTCGTTACACCTGAAGGTACCCATTTCTTATCCGCTAATCCTCCTTAAACACTCAATAGATTTTCATGAAACTTTAACACAGTCTTTGTGACATAATGTAGATGTGCACCTCCTATTTCAGAATTTGATTTGATAGATTTTTGGGGTTTCCATAGCAAAACATGGACTCAGACATTACATTACAGATGGGTACCCATTTCTTATCCGCTACTCCTCCTGAACCATTGAATAGATTTTTATGAAATTTTAATACAGTCTTTGTGACATAATGTAGATGTGCACCACCTATTGCAGAATTAGATTTGATGGATTTTTGGGGTTTCCCATAGCAAAACACGGACTCAGCCATTACATTACAACTGGGTAACCATCTCTTGTCCTCTACTCCTCCTGAACCACTGAATAGATTTTCATGAAAATTTAACAAAGTCTTTGTAACATATTGTAGATGTGCACCTTCTATTTCAGAATTTGATTTGATTGATTTTTGGGGTTAACCTTAGCAAAACATGCACTAGGTCATTATATTACAATTGGGTACCCATCTCTTATCTACTACTCCTCCTGAACCACTGAATATATTTTCATGAAACTTTAACATAGTCTTTGTGACATAATATAGATGTGCACTTTTTATTTCAGAATTGGATTTGATTGAATATCGAATGGGGGAGCGGGCGCTATATAACAGTGAGCTTTGCTAACATTTTTTATAGTTTATTTTTAAGTTCAATGTTTATTCTCCGTTATAATTTATAAGACTAAGCGTAGAGCATATGTTAATGCAATAAAATCCAGTTCAACATATGTTAAAATCGTATTTTGTTTGTTCAATTAATGAGTACTTACAAACATCTATTTACAGTTAAATATGATAGTCTCTTTACCGCATTCACGTATGGGTGTTCATATCTGAAATTAAAAACTGACATAATTAAAGTGACTTAGTGTTATTTTACAGAGATTTTGGATAGAAATTAAATTCGACATACATACAAGGTGCCAAATCAAATCGGAGAACGCGCCAATAATACAGCGTGAGAACTATGTTTTTGTTTCTGTTCTCATAAATGAATTAATTTCAAGACATTTTACAATTTATTTGGACGAACAATTTGACTTACAAATAAACCAGCAATATAATAATTTTCACGCAGTATTGTGCAGTAGAATTAGTATGTTGTCAAGGGTTAGATTCGTTCAAAAAAAGATTGAGTAATTTATATAAAAATAAGAAGAAAAATGAAAAAAAAACAGTTCGTAAAAGAACAAAACAAGTGTTCATACAAACAATGATTTAGAGAAGAACTTTTTGTAAAATTTGAAAATATTCTTAAACGTTTGATACAATTCTACAAAAATGTCTCGATACATATCAAACAATATGGTTTTATAAAGCAATGCTTCTTACCCCTTTTCTTGAATGTTCTCTTGATAGGAGAAGGCACATCTTAAAATTGTGTCTAAAGTTGCCAACGCCACATGTGGAAATATATCTACAGCCTCTTTTTTATCAGCATAGTGTTCTAGTTTTTTCTGTAACATAAATTTAACATTGATTTATTTTAATATTACTCTGTAACAGTTTTAAAATTGCTTTATTTTAATATTTTCAAAAACAATAGAATTGGTGATTTGCAAGTCCGTTCTTTACAATTTTCATTCAAAGGGCAGTAATTATATCGAAATTAAGACCACGTGACGACAGACAAGTGGATGAAACCCTCATAGATTGGCAAACAAAGTTTTTTTTTTAATCTATTAGATATATCACAAAAGAGACAGAAACATAAAAGGTCATTGGTTTTGATAAAATTCTCCGAAGATGAAGTTTGGGAACCGTATTTTAAGTCAAGAGGAAAAAATGTTTTCTTTGTTTTTTTGTAATCACCGAGTTTTTGTGGACTAGAGTTGCTTCACATTGTATGAACCTTTCAAGCGCTCCGTTTATTTGATTGATGAAAATAATAAAGGTAATTAACAAAAAAGGAAAACTGCCTACAATCATGCATGAAATAAAAATTGAGGATCAAACCATTTCAACAAGATGCAATTAGCATCATACTTGATTTTCTCGATTTTTTTAAAAAGATGTTTAAGTCTTTCTATTATTATTTTAATTAAATAGTAAAACTTTCACATTAATTTACAATCTTTCATATTAATGATACCAGAGTGGAGTCTCAATCAGGTAATTGTTTTTTTTAAAGAGGTTTGAAGACATAATTTAAAAAAATGCTATTATAGAATCGACGCACAGCCCGATATACTTACTAAAAATATATCCGTGACATTGTTGTATACTTTGATATATGGCTTCAGTATATCGAAGTGGAACGCTGACGTCAACAGGCGTCTATTTCTTTCCCATTTCTTACCTTCTGAAATCAACAATCCATCACCTAATAAGAGAATTTAAACGTGCACCATTTATTAAGTTCCTGTAACAAGTACAAAATATGTTCCGGTTATTTAAACCCCGAATACAATGGTATCACGCTTATAATTTCATTTATATTTCAGCATTATATATTTTCGTGAGTGATCTCTTTTTTTTATATGGACAAACCTGTCATCTCCTTGTATAAGCTTTAAATTAGTGATAGAAATGAACAAAAATTGTACCAATTATTTTAATGCATATAATATACTTCAGACTGTTAGAAGAACTTTAATCTCAGCAAAATCATTATTAAGGTTTATCACGACTTGGTCGGAGAGAACGTATTGTAATAAAAAAGATAACAGGAAACACCTACAATGGCCGAAAAACATAGCCACATGCCAGAAAGTAAATAGGAACTGCACAAGAAAAAAACCCACAATAAAAATACAAAAGACAAACATAAACAACGATAGGAACTCGGGACAGCCGGACTTGGTACCGGCACTAGCAAAAGCCAGCGGTAGGGTTAAACCGGTTTATGGGTACCCAAACCTCCCCTTTCTCTGTCCCGTTTCCCTATCGTAGAATAAACATACGAATAAAACCCATACAGGTAGACTACTAACTCCATGACCCTATCTAGAAAAGAAAAATGAGGGGACAAAACGTAATTTTGAAAGATGGGTCAAAGAGTGCTCGCCGCTAAACTGCCGGCTAGCTCAAGGAGCCTAGTCCTTGTAATCCGAATTTTTTTTTTCGTCTTCCAAAATTATTGGCTAAATGAAAAAAGGTGCAGCAATGAAATTTGACGGAGTGGTTGACAAATGGTAATAGATGTGTTATTCATCGTCTTGAACCACTCCGTCACTTTGGGAGGGAGTTATTTGTGGAAACTCCCTAAACATGTTTGCTGAAATATTTCGTAAAGCGTAATAGATAGGTAATAAAGTGTAATGGGTGAGATTTTAGTAGGCCATGACAGTAATTTGGTACATTTGGATCAATACTCTGAGATGAACCGTTTAATGGCTATGAACTCGGAAAGTTTTGTAACATTTTTGGAGCATTTATCTAAAAAATCTCAAAATAGGTAAGACATATAAATTAGGGATTAATTCTATTATATTAAGGTGATATATGTTTTACATCTAAAAATGTAGGTGCCAAAGGTTATTGGTCACTGTAAAAGGACTAACGAAAACCTTACATCATTTACAGAGTGAAATACAATGTTCAAGCTCCTGTTTCAAATGATATATTGTCTGCTTGTCATTTTATCTATTATGGTTTAAACTTAAATTTAATCACTAAAGTATCTGGTTGTTAAAAATAATATTTAGCAGACGACAAAAGTCAAGGTACACTTAATTGTTTCAAATTGTAGAGTGTTCTGTTTGAGATAAAAATATACATAAAGGAGGGGATCTTGGTGGAAGCTGTATACTGAGGGTACATAATTTTATTTGTTAGTTGGTAATGGGTATGAAGCTTTCAATTTCATTTTTCACAATTGACTCAATCCTGTTGCCAACTGAAATTTACTGTTGTTACAATTGCTTTTTGATTTATCACATTGGCTAAAACCAGTTTAACCCCGCCGCAGCAGGTTTGCGTCTGTCCTAAGTCAGAAAATTTATAATAATTAAGCTTTTGTGTGTCTTGTCTGTTTTCTATTTAGTTTACGTTATGTCGGTAGGAGTCTAGGATGGTGTTTTTTTACATTTGTATGACAGGGGGTAACGTTTCAGTTGATTTCAATGTGTCAGGAATTTAATAGGGTCAATCTATGACTCCATGAACATAATTAACATTCATTATAAGTGTACATATTTAGAAAAGTTAAAAATAGAATTTTTAACCTTTGATAGAAAACAACCAATGAGTTAAGATTGATGCTTGTAGTAGAACAGTATACATGCATGTAGTTTAAAAAAAGACAAGGATTTATACATTGAGACACTCGGAAGACACTATACATATTATTAATTGATTATGATAGAGATCTAATGTATATGTTAATCATTTTTCAATTCTTGTGTTTACTAACTGAGGGAAGGGGAGTCTTTGGCGATTTTGGCTAGACTCATTCGTATGATCGTCTTAACACAATATTTATTTCCATCAATGCAAATTTTTCATTCGCATTTTCCCAAAAGAAGTCTTTATGAGACAAAATTAAACTTATTTATTTTCTTGACAAGTAGGATTGAATATTATCTTCACTGGCTCCAATTTATTCAGAGAAATAGCATAAGGCGGGAGGGGGATATAAAACTAACGAAATTGCTGATTAAATAAATTAAATGGGTCGAGAAAATGTGCGACTTTTACAGGCCTACATTTGATGTAGTGGGTCCAAATTCATTTAACCAACCCGTCTGATTTCGGGGTTTTCGCTTAAATAGCTCATATACCATTGAAGGTACAAAGAAGCATTTAATGGAAAACATGTTCAGGAAGGCATGACCTTCAAAGTGACATAAAGGTCAAATGTTAAGGTCACAGCCTAGAAACTTCATCTCGATAAGAATCAATAAATATATTCACAGTAAATCAGTAGTGAGAACATTATGACAAAACTTCTAGGAAAGACCTATCAATTGTTCTTCACACAATGGGCGTTGAAGTCTGATTGAACAGACAGACTCATGATGAATTTCGAATAAAAGCACTATTCCTTTTACATTTCGATCGTCTAAAGACACCCAATATGTTCTGTATGCTTTTTCCAACGCTGTTTGGGCAATTACACGTTAGTCTGCATTATTTTTTAAATTTGAGACCAAATTTTCATTTCAACATTAGTTAATAACCGGCCCCCTGTCTCTCTCTCTCTCTGTGTGTGTTTGTGTGTGATGACTAAGTTGAAACCCAACCAATCTTGTTCTAGCTGAGATATCCGATCCATGTAAAAACTATGTATTTTTCAATTTTGTGGTGATTAATCTAAGTATTATTCCCAACGGCTCCAAAATCAAGGTAAAAATATAGAGAAATATGGACATGTGAGCTGTTAAAGTATGGAAATATTTAAATTTTTAAATACGAAAATTTTCATTGAATAAGGTAGTAAAAGCTATAAATAAGAAAAATTGGACGTAAAAACTCTATGTAATCAGTCGAAAATTTGGTCCAGTTTTAAAATTATCTAACCACATCATTGAATCCTCGAAATACTTGTCACTTCCTTCATCCCATGATGTACTTTATCTCATACCTATCGAGGTCTTGAAATACATGTAGTTATAATTGAGTAAAGTACCGGTACAACACTTACATATCCATTCCTTTAAGTATCTGTTAATCAATCTAATACATGTTATATGTTTCTTCCCTATTGAGACCTTGAGATATCCATAGGTTGGTATAACACATGTACAGCACTCACCTATCCAGTCTTTTAGGTACCTGTAAATCCCTCCAATACCTGTAGATTTTGGTTCTGATGATTTGTATAAAACTTGAACTGTGTCAGGGTGGCATACAGCAAACGCAGGATATAAAAACATAAACCACATACAATATATCTTTGGCCTTTTTTCTTCCATAGCTTTGAAAAGATATTTGAAAAGCTCCAACCCAGTCTGAAACTTATAAAACGGATTAAACTTATTTGACGTCATCAGTGTGGCATATATTTTGATTTGAAAAGTCAGACATTTTTTTATGATCTTGAGATAATTCTCTGTTTTGTGTTAAATTGCATGGGCATAGATTAGGCTTATTGCCCAACTAGTTGACATGTAATCTTTATATTGTTTATTTGAATATGTTTCAACATTAACATAATTATATTTGTCGATCAGTTGTTTTATTTGTCATTTGGATACTGGTAAGCGAAATCAGAAGAGCTGTTCATTTACTAGCGTTTTCTTCGAGATCAGTATATTTTTGGTAATGACATGTCTTGTCATTTTCTCTTAATTATTGATACAAACACATAACACGAGTCATAGCGTGTTATGTCTATTTGTACGTTTGACATGTAGGCCGAATCTATTCAGTCTATGTATATTTGTACGTTTGGCATGTAGCCCGAATCTAAGCTTGTCTAGTTTTTTCAGTCTATGTCGTATGTACGTTTGCCATATAGTCCGGGTCTTAGCTTGTCTAGTTTTTCAGTCTATGTCTATTTGTACGTTTGACATGTAGCCCGATTCTAACCTTGTCTAGTTTTTCAGTCTCTAGTAGAAAAAAGAAGGGAATCGAGGAATGCGGCAAAGAGACAACGACCCAAAGGGGAGTAATAAAAACTCAAAGCCATCATAAGATCTTCAATGAACGGTGAGGAAACTCCACACCAAACGGCAGGTCGGAGTCGACCCCTGGATAAAGAGAATCAAGTTCAGCGAAATAAACATCATTCTAGACTACTATAGACATTAAGTTAACTAACTAGAAAAAAGACAAGACACACAAAGGCTTAATAAATTTCCTGACTTACGACAGGCGCAAACCTGCTGCGGCGGGGTTAAACTAGTTTTATGTCTATTTGTCCGTTTGACACGTAGCCCGAGTCTTAGCTTGTCTAGTTTTCAGTCAATGTCTATTTGTACGTTTGACATGTAGTCCGAGTCTTAGCTTGTTTAGTTTTTCAGTCTATGTCTATTTTTCCGTTTGACATATAACCTGAGTCTTAACTTGTCTAGTTTTTCAGTCTATGTATATTTGTACGTTTGACATGTAGCCCGAATCTAAGCTTGTCTAGTTTTTCAGTCTATGTCTATTTGTGCGTTTGACATGTAGCCCGAGCCTTAGCTTGTTTAGTTTTTTAGTCAATGTCTATTTGTCCGTTTGACATGTAGCCCGAGTCTTTGTTTGTTTAGTTTTTCAGTCTATGTCTATTTGTCCGTTTCATATGTAGCCCGAGTCTTAGCTTGTCTAGTTTTTCAGTGTATATCTATTTGTACGTTTTACATGTAACCTGAGCATTATTTTGTCTAGTTTTTCAGTCTATGTCCTATGTACGTTTGACATGTAGCCTGTCTAGTTTTTCAGTATATGTCTATTTGTCCGTTTGACATGTAGCCCGAGTCTTAGCTTGTCTAGTTTTTCAGTCTATGTCTATTTGTACGTTTGACATGTAGCCCGAGTCTTAGCTTGTTTAGTTTTCTAGTCTATGTCTATTTGTATGTTTGCAATGTAGTTCGAGTCTAAGCTTGTTTAGTTTAGCGTCTATGTCTATTTGTCGGTTTGACATGTAGCTCCAGTCTTAGCTTGTCTAGTTTTTCAGTCTATGTCTATTTGTACGTTCGACATGTAGCCCGAGTCTTAGCTTGTCTAGTTTTTCAGTCTATGTCTATTTATCCGTTTGACATGTAGTCCGAGTCTTAGCTTGTCTATTTTTTTAGTCTATGTCTATTTGTACGTTTGACATGTAGCCCGAGTCTTAGCTTGTCTAGTTTCTCAGTCTATGTCTATTTGTCCATTTGACTCGAAGCGCAATTCTAAGCTTGTCTAGTTTTTCAGTCTATGTCTATTTGTACGCTTGACATGTAGCCCGAGTCTTAGCTTGTCTAGTTTTTCAGTCTATGTCTATTTTTTCCGTTTGACATGTAGTCCGAGTCTTAGCTTGTGTAGTTTTTCAGTCTATGTCTATTTGTACGTTTGACATGTAACTCGAGTCTTAGCTTGTCTAGTTTTTCAGTCTATGTCTATTTGTCAGTTTGACATGTAGCCCGAGTCTTTGCTTGTCTAGTTTTTCAGTCTATGTCTATTTGTCCGTTTGACATGTAGCCCGAGTCTTAGCTTGTCTAGTTTTTCAGTCTATGTCTATTTGTCCGTTTGCCATGTAGCCCGAGTCTAAGCTAGTCTAATTTTTCAGTCTATGTCTATTTGTACGTTTGACATGTAGTCCGAGTCTTAGCTTGTCTAGTTTTTCAGCCTATGTCTATTTGTACGTTTGACTCGTAGCCCTAGTCTTAGCTTGTCTATTTTTTAATCTATGTCTATTTGTACGTTTGACATGTAGCCTGAGTCTTAGCTTGTCTAGTTTCTCAGTCCATGTCCAGTTGTCCATTTGACTCGTAGCCCGAGTCGTAGCTTGTCCTGTTTTTCAGTCTATGTCTGTTTGTACGCTTGACATGTAGCCCGAGTCTTAGCCTGTCTAGTTTTTCAGTCTATGTCTATTTGTCCGTTTGACATGTAGCCCGAGTCTTAGCTTGTCAAGTTTTTCAGTCTATGTCTATTTTTCCGTTTGACATGTAGTCCGAGTCTTAGCTTGTCTAATTTTTAGTCTATGTCTATTTGTACGTTTGACATGTAGCCTGAGTCTTAGCTTGTCTAGTTTTTCAGTCTACATTTTGTTGTATGTCTATTTGTACGTTTAACATGTAGCCAGAGTCTTAGCTTGTTTAGTTTTTTATTCAATGTCTACTTGTACGTTTGACATGTAGTCCGAGTCTTAGCTTGTCAAGTTTTTCAGTGTATGTCTATGTTTACGTTTGACATGTAGCCCGAGTCTTAGCCTGTCTTGTTTTTCAGTCTGTAGAAAAAATAAGGGAAATGGGGAATGTGTCAAAGAGACAACGAACCAAAGGGGGAGTTACGACAACTCAAAGCCACCATACGGCGAGAAAACCCCACACCAAACGGCAGGTCGGAGTCGGTCCCTAAATAAAGAGTAACCAAGTTCAGTGAAATAAACATCATCCTAGACTCCTATAGACATAAAGTAAACTAACTGGAAAACATACAAGACACACAAAGGCTTTATAAATTTCCTGACTTATGACAGGCGAAAACCTGCTGCGGAGGGGTTAAACTAGTTTTATTGGTCCCAAACCTTCAGTCTATGTCTATTTTTATGTTTGAGATGTAGCTGCTCGTACTCTTTGTACGATATTTGTAAATCTATCTTGATATATAAGGATAGTTTAGTCTATTGGGACATATTTGAAAGTACATTTTTTGTCTAGTTTTTATGTTGAATGAAAGTTTAATAATAATTTCACGCTCAAGTTCTTTATGCATTAATTTTTTGTTGTGAAATATTTTCTGAACATTAACACCGTTTACCTTTTTGGAAAAATGTCATGAGATTTTTATGTATAATGCCGCAATAAAGTTGACATGATCTACATCAGACTATCTTCTATCTATTGGGTCCGTGGTGTTCATCTTTGTGTGTCTGTCTTTATTATTCGTTTCTGTGCCGTACTCATGTCGTGTCTCTGTTTCTTTGTCGTTTCCGATGTTGCCATTGTCCTTGGATTATTCGTTTTGGATTGACGGTTCGGTTCTCACTTACTTTACTACCTTACACTACTCTATCACTACTAAATCTACTACTTGTAACAATAGATATAACAACTGATATTATGTCAAGCTGCAATGTAACTTATTTTTTATTCCCATATATTTACAGTTATTGGTAATTTTGGCGGATCTTAATGTTTTAGTACTTACTAAATGCAAAGAACCCCATATTGGATGTAAAGGTCCAACAACAGCAATCTCTGGTCTGGAAGATACTTCCGTCCATATCCTATACTTTGTTATAAACTTCTTTAATTTCCACAACAAATATGTTATTACCACCGAAATAACGGCTCTGTAGATATAGCTGGTTGTCCAACCCATTATTGTTACATCACAAGCTTAGTTGAAGTTGATGCCTTTTGCGGCAAGATTGCTGAAAGACCACAGCAAAAAGATTTTAATTTCAGAAATAAAGAAATGTAAGACTTTTTCGCACGTTTGAAATATATGAAATAATTCGGCATGTTTTCCTTAAACATAACGACAACGACAGAAAGAGGCAGGAACAAATAAAGACATTTGTATCAATCGTACATTACAGTACCAACAGTAAATGAATATGGTATAAAATCTATTTTACAAAAGATTAAAAAGTACATATGCAGTATTGATTTTCAAAAATGACAAAACAAAAAACAAAACAAGACAAAGTTCATAACTTTTCGATATCCAATATACTTTAATATCATAAAGCGATCCGGAAATTAACATAGAAATGTTGATATGAACAGCAAAATAACAGCCCAGAACACATCATAAAGGTAAGAAAAGTTGACTACTTGATTGATCAAATCTACTCAAGGGAGTACGAGTGTCAGAAATTGTGTTATTAGAATTACAATTTTGATCTTTTGTTTTGAAGAGCACTGCAAATGAAACAACTTGAGCAAAAAATTTTGAAAATCCATGTAGGAATTTTTGAAATATAAGACTTTGGCGGGAAACAGTTCTCTCTAGAGTTTTTTTTTAATTTGCATAAGATGTTTATAGGCCTTTAAATATATGAAAATATAATTGGAAGTTGATGAATTTTTTTATGCATTTTAAAGTGACTTATGACCAAGAAAATATGATCCATGTGCAAAAAATTTTAACACTGTTTGAATGGATAAAACCTGAGGATATTGCGTACTTCTGAAATCTGACGCTCATACTCTACTTTACATTATACCCGTCAACTAAATCATTAATGTCGTCATAGAGTTTTAACTTTTAGAATATCCTTTAAAGGAGTACTTTTGTACATGAAGACTTCAAGATGGAGAACACCAATTAGAAATATTCGATTGCATGGTTTTATCAAGTATTTACTCAATATCTTTCCTTTTTTATTAGAGCGAAAACTTACCTTTCAGATTCTATAGAATATTTAACTTACAGTAAAAGTGGGTCACTCCTCGTGTCCAGCATTTTAATAATTTTCAATTCAAGATGGTTCAGTGTGTAAGAACATAGTCAATACATAAGTTTGAGCGAAAGCAATATTGATAGGTCAGAATGCTCATTTTTGAGATAGAAGCGTTTGAAATTTCGGCCAGAAACCGATCGATCTAGATTTTCCGTTGGCAGTGAATTGAGATTAATATGTTCTTTACAACACCATGAAGGAATATTAAGGATTTTATTTTTCGTCAGAAGGCTATTAAGATGTATTCAATCAAATTTGGAACAAAAGCATTGGCGTCGATGGATCAAACTTTTGATGCTTTATCAGTGATAAGATCAGAAAGATTTGAAAATCTGACACAAAGATAAAGATTTGACATGATAGGATACATAAGATGTAATTATTTAGAAAAAAAAAGAACATCAAAAATACTTATTACATTAGATAAATAATTATTTTGTATTTGGTCTTCGCTTAGAAGGTGTTATGACTTAGATTTTCTAAGAATGTAGAAAAAATCTGCAAGTAAGGTGCGCAACTACTGTTCATTTGAATACCGAACTACCAAAAACTCAACCCACCATTATCAACAAGGATTCGTTGTATAATGTGTACGGAAAATAAACTTTTTGAATACAATAGATTCTGCAGATTTTTTTGATGGAATATTTGTATGCACTGCTTTTGTAGAGATTAAATGTGTTTTGCCCTGAACAATTGATTTTGGATGAAATAAAATTAAAAAAGACTAATTTTGGTTCGTAAATATTTGATTTTGTAACTTGTTTTCTCAATGTATGTTTACCATAGCGCATCTTTTTTCTTTGGTCAAGCACATAGCTATCTTAGTTTGCCTTTAATTGTTGTGGATCCGGAAGGAAAATGGGATTTTGTAAATATAAAAAAAGGCTCGATTAAAAATGACATACCGGTTGTTTACTGTTCTATATAAAGCTATAAATAGTAAATGGTCGGCATACTTACTTAATTTAGTAAAATTAGGTTCCAGTGTTAATAAAGTCCTCCAATTACGTTGTTCATTTTAATTCGATGACGAGTGTATTTTTTTAAAATGGTAAAAATTCAGTCAAAATATTCAATTAAATTTTAAAAAAGGCCACCATAAAAGAATTATATGACCTATGAGTTCAATTTATATCCATATTTCACAGTCTCTCACCTGTTGACTTACTGCTAGAACCTCCCACGTGTCATTTTCTAGGACGCCGACTTGTTGTCAACAAACAATTCTGATAAGTATGTATCGAGAACTTTTGACCCTAGGTTAAATTACTGTAGATTAATTAAGATCTGATCTAGGTCTAAATTATATTATTGTTTCAAATTATGATTTAATATGACTAAATCTAATAGATAAACAGATACATATATGTACATGAAAAAATGAACATCGTTGACCACTAAACGATGACTCTGTCGTCTGGTAATTTAAGCTAAAGTGATGTCAAGTCTAATTGTAGTTATAAATTCGAAAAAACAATCTTCAGTTAGTAGGTGAATCAAATGTTCAGTTTACTCTTAATAAACATAACAAAACTTTACATTGTCACTAGAAATTGTTTTCAAAATACGGGAATTTTGAGATAAGAACTCTCGTGTAATTTAAGGCAGAAACGATCTCCTCAAATACCAGTGAGACGGATAAGGGACCGACCATTTAACTTGAAAGGGGGGGGGGGGGGGNTTTTTTTCTAAAAAAATATTTTGGATCTGATTTTATGTGAAAAAAATATTTTGGCTGCCAAAATGATGAAAAAAAATTTTCTGAAGGAGGCTTTCTGCCCAAAAAAATGATGTTAATTTTGAAAAAAATATTTTGTTGATACGCATGCAAAAAATAAGTAATTTGTATCGCGCGAAGCGCGAAAAAAATTTTCTGTCCAGAAAAAAAAACCATAACCCACCCACCCTTCAGGTTAAATGGTCGGTCCCTAACTGGATCCCTGACATATTGAAATAAATATATAAACCGCCTAAAAAGAAACTATTTATGAACTGAAGTGCACTTATTATATGTCCTACATAACAATTATTGATTTAAATTTTAATTGACGAAGAACAGTTAACCCGAAGCGCTACAAATAGATTAAATATAAATCACCCTTAGCTCAACAGAGTTCCCTAATTAGTGATTCCCTTTCAATGTAGTGATGTATTGATTTTTAGGGCCCCGCCATGAAATTGCGGCGCCCTATAGTAATCAGCCTGTCCGTCCGTCTGTCCGTCTGTCTGTCCGTCAGCGTTTTCTATGTCGTACGATAACTCAAGAATGCCTTCACCGATTTTTATGATTTTTTTACTCAAAGTTCAACTTGACTAGAGGAAGCTCCCTTTGGTTTTTGAGGAAAATCGGAAAATGATTTTTGGGAAAAAACTTCGTTTTTATATGAAAAAGTGCATATTTTGAGAATTAACTCTATGTCGTACGATAACTCAAGAATGCCTTCACTGATTTTTATGTTTTTTTTATTCAAAGTTTAACTTGACTAAAGGAAGCTCCCTTACGTTTTTGAGGAGAATCGGAAAATCATTTTTGGGAGAAAACTTCGTTCTTATATGAAAAAGTGCATATTTTGAGAATTAACTCTATGTCGTACGATAACTCTAGAATGCTTTCAACAATTTTTTTTTATTTTGATACTCAAGGTTGAACTTGACTAAAGGAAGCTCCCTTTCATTTATGAAGAAAATCAGAAAATGATTTTTGGGAAAAAACTTTGTTTTTATTTGAAAAAGTGCATATTTTTAGAAATAACTCTATGTCGTACGATAACTGAAGATTGCCCTTAGGGATTTTAAAGATTTTGATACTGAAGGTTGAACTTTACCAAAGGAAGCTCTCTTTTGTTTTTGAGGAAAATCTGAAAATGATTTTTGGGGAAAAACTTTGCTTGTATATGAAAAAGTGCATATTTTTAAAAATAGCTCTATGTTGTTCAATAAATTAAAATTGCCTTCAGTGATTTAAATGGTTTTGATAGACAAGGTTGGTCTTTACAAAAGGAAGCTCCCTTTTGTTTTTGAGGAAAATCCGATTTCCATGAAATTCCGCACACAAGGGGGCGGGGCCCTTTCTGACTTTTTCAGTATTCTAGTTTTAGTATAAAAATTGATCTGTTTCGGGAGTGAACACGATTTCAAAAGTCCCGTATTAAAGCAAGATAGCATACTGTGACGTACTATCAAATACCAACTTTATGCTTAATATTATTAACTTTAGACTTTACTTCTAGTTTCTGAGGAACTGACCTGATCACTATAACTTCAAATGGTCACTACACCATGAAAATCGGGCCAAGGACAAAAGCAATATGCAGTACTAAAGAGATACATGTATACTACGTACCAAAGAACTACCAATGGAATGATTATTGGTTTAATTCTTAAACAGATTTTTAATAATGACATTTTCAAATAATAATGCAAATCCTCAATCGATTGTTACGGGTCATATACAAGATATATACAAGACTGTATGCCTGCTTTGTTGACTTTCAAAAAGCATTTGATACTGT
>MJUU01063680.1:6476-31679 GCA_002080025.1 Modiolus philippinarum | reverse complement strand
AGTTTTTGATTAGTCAATAGTATTACGTCATTCATAACAAGTTTTTGATTAGTCAATAGTATTACGTCATTCATAACAAGTTTTTGATTAGTCAATAGTATTACGTCATTCATAACAAGTTTGATTACGTCATTCAAAACTTCGGAACACTTCGTGTTCCAATGGTAACGCTCCGGGCTGGGGTTCGGGATATGACGAAGAGATCGACACCACTTCGGAACACTTCGTGTTCCTATGGCAACGGATCCGCACATGGATCCGCAAATACTAATTGAACGGTGCCTCTATACTACTTTTGTGCTTAGTTTAGTTTCTCAGTAACAATATGTGGTAGGTTATTATATATATGGCATGTAGCTAGGTTGGTTTTGAGAAGTATATGCCAGTCTGCTGTATGGCATTTGTCTGTGACCTCAATTTTACGGTCTAATGAACATGCTTAGTTTTGGTGCTTATTTTAGTCACTATATATAAGTGGTAGGTCAATGATATTTGGTATATATGTTGGTCGTATGAAGTGCATGACAGTCTGTCATATGGTTTTGTCCTAGACCTCAATTTCACGGTCCAGTGAGCATGTTAAGTTTTTGTAAATAGTTCATTTTCTCAGTAAAGCTATAAGTGGTTGGTCAATGATATGTATGGTAAATAGGATGGTCTTAGGTAGTACATGACAGTCTGTCATATGGCTTTCATACTTCACCTCAATTCCACGATCTAGGGAGCATGTTAAGATTTTGTGATTGGTTTATTTTCTCAGGGACTATAAGCAGATAAGTGGTAGGTCAATGATATTTGGTACAGTACAGAAAGAGTGGTACCATGACAAATCACTGTGATAGACATATCCCACTGTGAGAGTGGATCTAAATAAATGTTTGTTTTTCTGTTTGAGATCATTTCGTACTCTAATTTGTATTGAGAGGGGCATGTTACTCCACTACGAACGCAGAAAAAATAATGAAGAAAAATGTACAAGTATCACTTTCAGAGTTGGACACATCTATCACAGAGATTTGTCAATGTACCACTCTTTCTGTATTTTAGGTTGATCTTGGGCTATTGATGATAGTCCGTCATTTGACTGATGTCTGCGACCTCAATTTCGTGGTCCAGTGATCATGCTAGGTCCCCGGTACCTATTAATGTAAAGTCAATTATGCATGTATATGGTATGTGGGTTTGTCTTATATGGAACATCCTTTACCTCATTTCCACAGTCCAGTATAAATCATGTTTGGTTTTTCAGTATCTTTGGCATTTTGGTTTAGGGCGAGACCTTAATATATATCTTACAGTCGGCTAAATTGTGTTTGTCAGTTAATGTTATTTCACAGTTTGGAGAATTGAACATGTTAAGTTTTCTGATAAGTTCAGTTTGAGTTTTCACATCAATTTTGCGACCAGATAGGGACAGGCGAAACATCAATTTGGGTCCACACTTGTTTATTTGTAAAAAAAAAATACTTTTAAAGTAAGGAAATTGCTGTTGCTACTGGACACTGCCGCAATGGAAGGGAGGTTTGGAATGCCATAAAACCGGTTTTTCCCTTTTTAGCTCACCTAGCCTAAAAGGCCATGTGAGCTATTGCCATCACTTGGCGTCCGTCGGCGTCCGTCGTCCGTCCGTCCGTCGTAAACTTTTTCAAAAATCTTCTCTGAAACCGCTTGGCCAATTTTAACCAAACTTGGCCTGAATCATCACCAGGGTATCTAGATTCAAAATTGTGTTCGATTAGTCCGAAGACCAAACAACATGGCTGCCGTTACTAAAAATAGCACATAGGGGTAAACTCAAAAACCATTACAGATATAAAAAATCTGACAAGAAGTAAAAGTAATCAACATGACAAGAACTACCTGCCCTGCAATTTTAAAGAAAATCCGAAAACCCGTCTTGGAGTTATTGTCCTTTTTCCGTGAAAATTTCAAAATTTTGATATTCTTAATTTATTATCGCAAAAACTATAACAGATAGAGGTCAACTTAAAATTGCAAAAATGTTCAGCATATCAAGATCTACCCACCTTGAAATTCTGAAGAAAATCTGACTACCCATATAAGAGTTTTGCCCTTTATTGGTCAAATTTAAGAAATTTGATACTTTTTGTCATCAATTAAAAAAATGTTCTCCTCAAAAGCCACTGGGCCAATTGTTACCAAACTTGACATGAATCATCACCAGGGTAAACAGTTTCAAAATTGTGTTCGATTAGTCCGAAAACCAAGCAACATGGCTGCTGTTACTAAAAATAAGAACAAACGGGTGAATTGCATTTTTTGCAAATAAATCGAAAACCATTACAGATATCAAAAATCTGATTGGGACTGAAAATAATAAGCATGTTAAGATCTACCCGCCCTGCAATTTTAAAGAAAATCCAAAAACTAGTGTTGGAGTTATCGCCCTTTTTCCATGAAATTTTCTAAATTTTAATATATTTTTTTTTTGTTTTAAAAAGTGTAACAGATGGAGGTCAAGTGTAAATTGCAAAAAGGTTCAGCATATCAAGATCTACCCACCCTGAAATTTTGAAGAAAATCCAAAAATCTGTGTAGGAGTTGTTGCCCTTTTTCATGGAATTTTCAAATTTTCGTATTTTGTCGTCTTTTATATCCATAACTAGAGAAGATGAAGGTTAAGTGTAAATTGATTAAAATGTTTGCCATGCTATGACAACTTGTAAACTGGTGTTGAAAATTGTTCATTGACTACCATTTTCAAAATGGCTTCCAAAAAAGGTGGGAAAATTCAACATTGTCCGATTTCAATGAAATTTGGTTTCCAAGTGGATATTGATGTTGCGACTTCAAAACAAATACTGAAAATGTTCGTTGACCGCCATTTTCAAAATGGCCGCCAAAAAAAGGCGGGAAAATTCAACATTGTCCAATTTCAATGGAATTTGGTTTCCAAATAGGTTTTGATGTCGCAAATTCAAACCAATGTTAAAAATTGTTCGTTCACCGCCATTTTTAAAATGGCTTCCCCAAAAGGCGGGAAAATTCAACATTGTCTGATTTCAATGAAATTTGGTTTCCAAGTGGATATTGATGTTGCGACTTCAAAACAGATGCTGAAAATTGTTTGTTGACTGCCATTTTCAAAATGGCTGCCAAAAAAGGCGGGAAAATTAATCATTGTCCAATTTCAATGGAATTTGGTTTCCAAATGGGTATTGATGTCGCAAATTCAAACCAATGTTAAAAATTGTTCATTCACCGCCATTTCAAAATGGCCACATAAAAAGGTGGGAAAATTCAACATTGTCCGATTTCGATGAAATTTGGTTTCCAAGTGGATATTGATGTGGTGTATGATATTATGAATTGTTGGCTGACCGCCATTTTAAAAAGGCTGCCGAAAAATTCGGGAAAATTCAATACGGTCTGATTTCAATGAAATTTGGTGTCCGAGAGGATATTGATGTTGCGACTTCAAAAGTCGTGTTGAAAATTGTTTGTTGACCGCCATTTTCAAATGGCCGCCAAAAAGGCAGGAAAATTCAACATTTTCCTATTTCAATGAAATTTTGTTTCCAAATAAATATTGATGTGGTAACTTAAAAATATGGTTTTGAAAATTGTTGTTGACCACCATTTACAAAATTATGTCTCAACTTCAAAACTGGTGTTGAAAGTGGTCATAAGCAAGTATATTTTGGTCGAAAAAGCGCAACAAAGAAATATAGTAAAACAAGATCAGACTTTAAATACAGTTCAAGATATTGGTGGTGTTTGAGCTAACAAAGTTTGAGAGACTTAAGTTCAACTGTATAACTTAAAATGTTAGCTTCATTGTGGCAACTGAAAGCCAGGTGAGCGATACAGGCTCCTGGGAGCCTCTAGTTTGAAATGCCTGTACTAAGTCGGGACCATTGGGGTCGACAATTATTCTGGTGGTTTCCACCTGATTTGGTCTTTTAGTCTCATGGACTTCGGCTCTTGGTAACCCAGTTCGGTGATTTTTTTAATTACCCACATTGGTATTATACTACCACGCATATGAAGCATAAAATGACCCACGTTTCCAGTATAAAAATTCTGATCTAAAGCCACAAGTTCATTCATGCTCTGTTCAGCTGCCTGATTTCTTTAATTATAATAATGATGAGCAACACTGTATGATCTCTGAATATAGGATTGAATACTGTAAAGCATGCGCTATTTTGATAACAGATTTGTACTCATTAGTAATTTTCAAAAAGAAATATCATACTATGACAATCTTCAATTTGCCTCTAAAAATCTTGTGTACGGTAAAGAATCCAATAAATGTGGCCTATAGCCCTTTTCAAAAAGTGTTGTTATCTTGTCCTTGAATAGAACTCTCGTGTCAAGTGGAATTGCAACACATTTGGCTTCCGGTTATCATCACTTTAACAGCAAGTGAAATTGAAAATTAAACTATCCTATAAATTCTGTAAATAGAAATTTAGAATAACAAAATTAGGAAATTAAGGTCCACTTTATCTATAAATTATTCTAACAAATATATATATTATTGAACTTGATAAAGAACAAAAATTAAATAGATTTCATCAAAGTGATAAGGTTATAAATTTTGGTCAATTTCAAAATCACAGAATTAAATGCAAGAAAAGTGACAGGATAGGTAATCTCTCTGGCCCTAAATGTGACGATATAAATGTGATGTGTATTTTGACAATATTTCTTGACGTAAACGAAGTCATCGTCATCGTCATTATACATCGCTAACTGTATCATGTATCTATAAAAGGTCTATTTCTTTTTGTTTGCAAACCTCTAGGACTGCATCACATTCGAACAAAACTGTAAACTTTACCACTTACTAAATTGAACGAATTGTGTAAAGAATCTTTTGAAAATTATGTTACTGAGCCATCCGTATCTTTATACAAGTGAGACGTAGTTATCCTTGATATTTGACAACACAGGTTTTATTCAACCCTGTTAAAACACGCAAATGAAGAAGAACACTGTTTCAACCAATAAAGTTTGCTAAAGAGTGTTGATGCAACCAACTTTGCCAATATATTGCATCACAAAAATGTAAAAAAAATATCCCCTATTTAAAGGACATATCAGTTCCAATTATCTCATATACCTATACTTTACCGAAAATATATAAACTTTCCAACCATAAAGGTGTATTTCAAAGCCGTAGCACTTAAGACCGCCGATTGTTCATGTTTAAATTCATCCCATAGATATAATCGCTTTGCTCACCTCATAACGGGAGACTCGAATATCATCAAAAACCCGTCTCTCCGTAATATATTTGCAAAGGGACCAAAATTGTGTGAACCACAATCAATTAACTGGGAGCAAAATTATAATTTCTTATGGATACTTAAGAGGAATAGACCTGAAAATAGATTTAACGTGAAGAAGACTAAGACCTTGATTCTCTTTCGGTTTGATTAAGGCTGTGAGGTCTATGATTCTTCAACAGTCAACTTCGAGGGTCTATGAGAACTAAAGCATCATCAACTTTTTAAAAAAACTATATCGCCAGATACTTGTCCTCCATTAATGACAAATATGTCGTTGTTCCGGCACATAAAGCCCTTAATAACATCGTTTTCATTTGTAAAAATGATTACATCGAATGTATAAAGAAAGACCTAAGCATTGGTAATACCCATGCAAGGCAATCAAGCCTACACATTAGGAGATATTACAGAACCATAAATCTGTTTTGCTCTCCTTTTGGATCTCAACAAACGATGAAGACACCAGTCTCCCTTTCTTGAATTGTCGGTACCAAAATTACACAAATGCCCATACTCACAACGGTACATCGCTGGATCTGAAAATGTTCTGCAAAACCTATTTCTAAGCAGTTAACCTCCATCTTGACGGCATAAAAGAGGGCCTTGCATAAATGCATTGTTATAGTCAGAGAACAAGCATACTTTGTGAAATACGACTCAGAAACATAGAAAAAAAATAAACAGATGAAGAAGTGCTTATAATGTTAGAGTTTCTGATAGACAATATATTTGTCCTGTTTGGAGGACTTATTTTTCACCAGACTATCGGGATTCCAAAGGGCACAAATTGTGAACCTCTTAGAGCTGAGATTTTAATCCACTTATTCATCGAAGGACTTCTTCAAAATTAAGATAAAAATTGGCCCAGTTCTTTAATTTCAGCTCCGTTATTAAGATGATATTTTATTAATAAACCACCCTCGCTTTTGTGATTTTCTTTTAACCTATCTATCCCAAAGAGCGCAAAATTAAATATAATACAGATACTTCCACATCATCCTCGTTCCTGAACCTTCATCTTGAAATTTACAACAGAGGTACACTACAAACCAGGCTGTATGAAATGCGAAGACTTCACTTTTCCAATAGTCAACTTCCTTTTCTTTGTAGCAACATTTCAAAAGCATATGGAGTTTACATTTCCCAACTCATTTGCTACTCAAGTGCTTGTGATCGATATAGTGACTACATTGATAGAGCTCGTTTGCTTACAAATAGGCTACTTAAGCAAAGGTTTGAAGACACCACTACAGAAATTTTCAGGTTGTTGACACGATCTTGTGGACTGCTATGAGATATCTGTTTCCAAGATGACAACAAATCTTTCACTTTACAGCTAAAGTTTGTTTTCCTCTGCCGGATTTGACTATCCTACCGGAGTTGACATGTACAACACGGCAGGTGTCTCAGAAGAAGCAGGAGATGCTTACTCTAACGGTGCACTTCATATCACCTTGGGTTTTTATTGGGTCCGTGTTGTTCATCTGTATATATGTCATCATTTTTCTTTTCACTCCCGTACTCATGTGGTGTCCTTGTTTCTTGGTGTTTCCGATGTTGTCGTTTTCCCTGGATTGCTCGTAACTGACGGTAAGGTTTTCCTTTACTTTGATTGAATTTAAACGCCTTCCTAGTCCATTTTAAGAATCTATAAAGGCTTAAAGCTAGCAGTTATAGAATGTTGTTACACAATTGCCCAATTATAATTATCTGGTAGCGCATTTTAAGTCACAGTGATCCATATTGCAGTTAGTCATGAAACTGGTACTGCATGTTGAAGGAATGGTATTTCCTGCGGAACTGGGATTTTAGATTATCTATCAAAAAACAAGTAAGTACACTGCCTTGCTTAATGTTCAGACTTATATTCATGCAAAATTTTAAATTAATAGCTTTCCACGTGTTTTAAAGTTAAAAGTTAGGGATCCCTTACTTTTGTCTGACTCGAGATATATCTTGTGAAAACTTCCTTCTCTATTTTGTTATAGGTGAATTTTTTTGTTCAACATCATCTGTGCATATGCTAAAATATTTGACCACTTTTTCTGTCAATATTTTTGTATTATCAAGTCTCCCAAACGAAGTTAGGAGACTTATTAAGTCTCCCAAACGAAGTTTGTTTTTACTCAATTCTAATTAAGTCGCCCAAACAAAGTTTGGAGACTTTTTTTTGCACCGTTTCTTCTTGTTAAGTCACCCAAACGAATTGTGGTGACTTATTGTTTTTTCTCTGTTTCTTACTATTCTTATTATCATTCCTCATCTTCTAGCGCGAGTTTTGTCCACTCATTTTCTCAAAGATGGTTAGCCCCAATCTTAGTGAAACTTGGCACCATAGTAGATACCAGTCCCAAGATGTGCAAAAAGGTCTTGGAATTTCAAAAGTGACCACCGTCATTGGTCACTTTGAACTTTGATCTTCAACCTTGTGATTGGAATATTTCGAAAACCATAAAAGATAGCTGATACAATGTATGACACAAATGTTTATTAGGTCATGATCACTTGTTACATTATGACCGAAACTCTATAATGAACCATTCATGAGTTATGCCCCTTGAAAATTTCATCATATCTTTTAACATGTTTTTTCTCGAAAACGGTAAGAGATAGAAACCTGGAATATTTTCCATTCAACTTAGGTGATATGTGTTACATTTAAAAATACCAAGGTCAAAGGTCATTGGTCACTTTGAACTTTGACCTTAGACCTTGTCATTGGATTATCTCAGAAACCATAACAGATAACTGTTAAATGTAAAGGGGAAAATGTGTGTCTTGTTGAGATCTACATTTGTTACATTGGGTCCAAAATTATTGGACCAACTTTTGGGCCTATGGACCAAAAGCCGATTTTATATGTCAGAATTTGTTTTTTTCTTATAGCATAAATACCATTGAAGATACAAAAAGAAATTCAACATACAAAATGTTCAGGAAAACATAACCTTCAAAATGAGGTCAAGTTCAAAGGTCAAGGTCAGACCCCATACTTTATTTCATGTTAAAGTATTAATAAATACACATATTAAGCTTGGAATGTTGGTTTCACAATGAATCAATAATGAAAACATTATGACGCAACTTTCTGATGCAATCCAGGTTAATTTTTACCTGTGAATCAAAGAACTAATAGCACTTACAGACGAAAACAATGAGCTTAAAAAACTAGTTCTTACATGAGGAATAAAAAAATATTTTAGAACAACGGCAGTAGAATACCGAAGGAACAAAGCACAAGATTACACACATCAATGTCCAGAGACAAGGCAAAAGCAAGAACACCAAAAGACGGAAGACCAAAGACACCACATGTCCTCAAAACACACAAACATTAATATACAACACAAAAAACTAAAGCACTAACAGTGTGAACTCTCAATAAATAAGAGTAACATCAGGTGCTCCGGAAGGGTAAGCATGACCTGCTCTGTGCACAGCACCCGTCACACTGTCAGTGGGTCAATCCAGGGAAAAGTCAAAACCGGTAATGTCAAATTTGGGAAGACGCGAATCTAGCTGAAAATGTCAGTTTTTATTTGTGACACTGACATTTCATATCTATCTATGATGTCGTGGTGACGGCCATAGAATTTCTGAAGGGACGAAAGTAACAAAGGCTGAACATATCCCTGACTCAGCAGTTTTTGTGACAGTGCTTTTGCTCTTTCCACAAATTCACTGTATGTACTGCACGCTCTACAGTAACGAATTAATTGTGAAATATATACGCCATATTCTGGGGATGCAGATATATTGCTGCAGAGAAAGGGAAAGTTCACAATTGGAAAATCAAAATCATCACGTTTTTCATAATCTAGATTTCAGACGTCCATGTTCGTCAATGTATAACAAAAGGTCAAGGTATGAAGCAGAATCGGGTGCATCGGTTGTCTCTTTAATTTCAAGTTCATTGGGGTAGATACGATGTAAATATTCTTTAATTCTTGGGTTATTAAGAGAAAGTACATCGTCTATATATCTGAAGCTGAAATTAAAAGTCTTGACTAGTTGTTTTTGTTTCTGTTGTATCAGCCCTTGTAAAAGCTTTGCTTCATGCGAAATAAGGAAAAGGTCAGCTAAAAGTGGCGCAGAATTTGTTCCCATAGGAATCCCTATTGTCTGTTGAAAAACACGGCCTCCACATTTAACAAAAATGTTGTCGATCAAAAATTCAAGCATCTTAATCACGTCATTTTCACTGTATTTCTTGTTTGACTCAGTGTGGTTCTTTACAAAATATGTTTTATCTTTTCCTATTACAAGATAGGAATACCTGCGTTCTTCGTTTTTGGTACAGAAACATTGATGTATCAGGTCGGAAATTACTGTTTTAAGTTTATTATGGGGAAGAGTTGTATAAAGGGTAGAAAAATCAAAAGTTTGAATGCTATTGCAGTATGCGAGACTGTTTGAGGAGAGCTGTTCAAGGAGATCTTTGGAATTTTTAAGAATCCACATCTGATTCAAGCCGCTCGTGGAAAAGGCTTTTTCGCAGTAGCTTTTTAGACCATCTCTAACTGCAATCAGTAAAGTGGTAAGGAGTTTGGATAATGGCTTAGTGGTGCATCTGGCAGATCCTGCAATGAATCTCTGTTTGTAGGGATTCTTGTGAAGCTTAGGCATCCAGTTAATATAAGGGAGATAACTGTAATTCTCATCAACTTTGATACCGAATGATGCTAACACAGAAGTGTGATTTGTGATTATCTCGTCCCTTGATAATGTAGTTGGGGAATAAGTAGGATTGCCAGATAAAGTGTCAATACCCATCTCCTTAACAAGACAGTCTAAATAGTGTTTCTTGCATACAAACACAATATTGTTAGAAGCTTTGTCTGCAGGTACTATGACGTATTTTTCCTTGAGGTTTGTCAATGTTTTAGCAACAAGAGGATCATCAAATATGCTATGCGTTCTAGTTTTCAAGCGCCGGATACGATTCATGATTAATGACTTAATCAACCTGATCCAGTCTGACAATGTCTCCACATCTTCTTTTTCTTTCTTCGCCCACATTCTGGCATAGTCTTCAACTGCATCCATCATAATTTTGAAGTTATACTTCCAGTTGATGTGCTGGGGTTCACGGAATTTGGGCCTTTTGAAAAAATATCTCGTAATTTTTGGTTTCCAACGATATCTAGGTCACCCGTTATCACGTGTCCAGCAGGACTATAGTTGTATGGGGAAGAGGAGCAGGTGCAATCAGGCGGTTTGGTTTTAAAGTCATCAATCTGGAAATCACGCAATATCCGTTTGTGATTGAAAATAGTGGTTGCAATAGATTTAGTGTAGGAATAAGAGATAAGTAGAACAGATTGGTCTTTGAAGTACGGAGGAATGTTAGATTTCACTGTTTTGTTGTGCAGAATGTTGGAGAGATTAATGGTATCTAGGCCTTTGTTAGCAAACTGAATTTTAAGAAATGATCAGTTTTCAGGTTTATTTGCAGAAGTTGTAACAGGTCGAACAGTCTGTGATTGGCGATGTCCATAACAAATTATTACAATCATTGGTGGTAAATATACAACATAGCATTTTTTCAAAGAATAATTGAGTATGGAATCTGGTTTGGGTGACTTGTGTTTGCATGCAAACATATTATCACTCGTTAATATTATTATTCCGCCTCAAAAAAATCATTTGTCCAACCAAATTCTCAGAGACCACTTGTCCAATCATAAAGAAACTTAGATAAATCACCACCCAAAGATGCGCACTTGGGTGTTGGAATTTCCAAATGACTACCATCATTGGTCACTTTGAACTTTGACCCCAAATTTTATTATTGGTTTAACTCGGAAACTGAAACAGATAGCTAAAACAATGTAATGACAAGTTATGTCATGACCCACATTTGCTACATTTAAACCGATACTCTATGATCAACCGTTCAGGAGTTATGCCCCATGAAAATTTCATCATATCTTTTAAGTATGTTTTTCTCGAAAACGGTAAGAGATATAAACCCAAAACCTTTTCCATTCATTTTAGGTGATATGTGTTACATTTTAAAATGCCAAGGTCAAAGGTCACTTTGAACTTTGACCCTTGATGTTGTCATTGGATTAACTCATAAACTTTAGTAGATGGCGAAAATGTGTATCTTGTAAAGATCTACATTTGTTACATTGGGTCCAAAATTATTGGACCAAGCGTTTTGGGCCTATGGACCAAAACAAGATTTTTAATGTCTTATTTCGGGTTTTTAGCTTATAGCTCAAATACCATTGAAGATGCAAAGAGACATTCAATATTAAAAATGTTAAGGACGATGTGACCTTCAAAATGATGTCAAGATCAAAATTCAAGGTCATGGCCAAAAATTTTTTTTCACATAAAAGTATCAATAAATGTACATATTAAGCTTAAATTGTTGATCAATGATGAGAATATTATGACGCAACTTCCGGGAAAGACCTAGAAATTGTCTTTGAACGATTGACGTAATAGTTTTCTCAAAAATGGGTGGTCAAAATTCAATGAAACTTATACATGTATTTCAATGTAATATAAAATTTTGATATAATTACACACAATAGAGAAGTAGCTCACTTAATAATATATAAATAGAAATGATTCTTCTGATGCAATCACAAAGTGTGTATAGGTTAATCATAACTACCAATATCATTGATTAATAGAATCACGTTGAGTTTTAAATCCCTGGTTCTTAAACCGAGGACTCCTTGTTCTTTCAAAGAACATTAAAGATTAATTCTGATTGGGCGACTTCTGTGTTTGCTTGCAAACACATTATCACTCGTTATTATGTCGCCCCAGACGTAGTCGTGGCGACATATTGTTATTCTATTGTTTCTTTATTATTATGTCGCCCCAGACGAATGTCGGGGCGACATATTGTTATTGTTATGTTTCTTTATTATTATTATTTTATTATTATTGTTCTTCCAATGATTCTTGTCCAGACTTTTTTGAGAAAACGGTTTAAGATAATCAATTGAAACTTGGCAGGAAGTTAGATCACCATAAGGAGAAATGCAGGATACAAAAAAAATTTAAAATGGCCGCCATTTCCAAGATGGCCGCCATTTTGCGTTAAAAAACTTAGGATTCAATATCTCTGGAAAGATGTTCAATGAAATGAGACGAAGGAATTTATGCAAAGAAATTTATCAAAATGGCCGCCATTTCCAAGATGGTCACCAAAAATGTATCAAAAAAAAATTCAAAATTTCAACTTTGTCCGATTTCAAAGAAAATTAATTTCCAGATAGATTTTGACGCCGCGAACAAGAGGGAATCATCAAATTGGCTGCCAGGGGCGACATCAGCTATTGCTTGCAATTGCAAATCTAGTTATTTTATTATTATTGTTCTTCTAATGATTTTTGTCCAGACTTTTTTGAGAAAACGGTTCGATGTAATCAAATGACACTTTGCAGGTAGTTAGATCACCTTTCGGAGATGTGTTTTCAAAGAATAAAAAATTCAAATGGTCGCCATTTTCAAGATGGCCGCCATTTTACGTTGAAATATTGGGGATTCAGTTACTCAATAACTGTTGTGCCAAATTTGTTTATTTTTTGTAGAAATGTTTAGTTATATGAGAGTAAGGAATTCCTGCGAAAAAAAAATTCAAAATGGCTGCCTTTCCAAGATGGCCGCCAAAATACGTCAAAATTTCAACGTTGTCAGATTTCAACGAAAATTGATTTGTAAGTAGATTTTGGCGCTGCGAACAAACTGGAATCATCGACGCCGCTTCCAGGGGCGACGTCAGCTATTGCTTGCAATTGCAAATCTAGTTATTTAGTCGCCCAAACAAAGTTTGGTGACTTCTTGTGTTTGCACCGTTTCTTATTAAGTCTCCCAAACGAAGTTGGGAGACTTATTGTTTTTGTTGCGTTTCTTTTTATTATTATTATTATTCCATCTTTCTTTCTTCTCGTCGCAATGAATTTGTCCGAAGCAAATCTCATTGACCATAAGACCTAGAGGTTTCAAACTTTGCAGACTATAGGCCCCATGTATCTAGATGTGCAATCATCAAAATTTTTCAAAAGGGGGTCCATTAAGGGTACTTTTGGGGGTATCAAAAAGGGGTGGGGTCGTCCTATAGTAACCCTATGGGAAAATGAAATTTTGAAAGTTTTTTACCATTTTTTCACTGTTTCTCAAAAACTTCTAAAATTAACTCCATTAAACTTCATGAGAAAGGTAAGTGTTATGTAAGAAAGGGTTCATCAGCATTAGAAGTTTCAAAATAACAACCGTTGCCATGGAAACCGTACCCAAAAATTGAAATTTTGGGAAAATAGTAGTTTTTGTTGATAATAGTATTTTGATTACAGCAATATATATAACTTGGATTATAAGGAATTTTTTTTTGAAGGGGGTTTAAAATTGATTGTAATGAATAGGGAAATTTCAAAATAACTATGGTTGCCATGGAAACTATACAAAAAACTTGAAATTTTGAGAAAATATGTATTACTGTTGATAATTGTTTATTGTTGTATTTTTATTACAGCTATATGTATTACTTAGGTAATAAGGGGAACCCCTGTCCAATTTTTTTTTTGAAACAAGGTTTGAAATTGGATGTATTGGACAATGGTGCGTTTGGTTGCCATGGAAACAAGCTAGAAACCTATAATTTTGAGAAAAACGTGTTTTTTTTCTGCATGTAATCATTTGATTTCAGCAACATTATAAATTAGTTTGAAAGGGGAATCCCTGTTCAAATTCTAGAGGGAGTCTCGTAATGCCTTGAAATCCGATATGGGAGATCGTTTGCGAGTCTTTTGTGTTTCGCTTGCGAACACAGTTTTCACTTGTTATTATTATTATCATTATTCCGCCTCAAAAATCATCTTGTCCAAATTCCCAGAGATCACTTGCCCAATCATAATTAAACTTCACAGGTAGATAGATCACCACCCAAAAATGTGCACTTGGGTGTTGAAATTTTCCAAATGACCGCCATCATTGGTCACTTTGAACTTTGACCCCAAATCTTATTATTGGATTAACTCGGAAACTGTGACAGATAGCTAATACAATGTTATGACAAAAATGTTAGTTAGGTCATGACCGACATTTGTTACAATTAAACCGAAACTCTATGGTCAACCGTTCAGGCGTTATGCCCCTTAAAAATTTCATCATATCTTTTAAGTACGTTTTTCTCGAAAACGGTAAGAGATAGAAACCTGAAACCTTTTCCATTCATCTTAGGTGAAATGTGTTGCATTTAAAAATGCCAAGGGCAAAGGTCATTGGTCACTTTGAACTTTGACCCTTGATGTTGTCATTGGATTATCTCATAAACTATAATAGATAGCTGATAACATGTTATGGCAAAAATTTGTATCTTGTTAAGATCTACATTTGTTACATTGGGTCCAAAATTATTGGACCAACCGTTTTGGGCCTATGGACCAAAACCCGATTTTTGATGTCTGATTTCGGGTTTTTTGCTTATAGCTCAAATACCATTGAAGATACAAAGAGACATTCAATACAAAAAATGTTAAGGAAGATATGACCTTCTAGAGGAGGTCAAGGTCAAAGTTCAAGGTCATGGCCAAAACTTTTATTCCACATAAAAGTATCAATAAATGTACATATTAAGCTTGAATTGTTGATCAGTGATGAGAATATTATGACGCAACTTTCGGGAAATGTTGAATTTTCCCGCCTTTTTTGGCGGCCATTTTGAAAATGGCGGTCAACGAACAATTTTTAGTATCTGTTTTGAAGTCGCAACATCAATATCCACTTGGAAACCAATTTATTGAAATCAGACAATGTTGAATTTTCCCGCCTTTTTTGGAAGCCATTTTGAAAATGGTGGTCAATGAACAATTTTCAACACCAGTTTACAAGTTGCCATAGCATGGCAAACATTTTAATCAATTTACACTTAACCTTCATCTTCACTAGTTATGGATATAAAAGACGACAAAATATGAAAATTTGAAAATTCCATGAAAAGAGCAACAACTCCTACAAAGATTTTTGAATTTTCTTCAAAATTTCAGGTTGAGTAGATCTTGATATGCTGAACCTTTCTGCAATTTACACTTGACCTCTATCTGTTACACTTTTTAAAACAAAACAAAAAATATATTAAAATTTAGAAAATTTCATGGAACAAGAGGCTCTCAAGAGCCTGTATCGCTCACCTGGACCATGGCTGCCATAGATAAAAGGCATTTCCAATAGGAAAAAGGAAAAATAACATTTAGCAGAATACTTTTTTTTCTAAAATTTTTTGTTTGGTTTCCATGGCAACCGAAAGATCCACCATCCATTACAACCCATAACAGAACACCATTCAAAAAAAATTTGGGCAGGGGTTCCCCTTATAATTAAAGTAATACATAGTGCTGAAATTTAAACATGCAGACCACTTTTCAAATAAAAATTCAAAAATTTGGGCAGAGGTTCCCCTTAAAATCAATAGGGCCAATGAAAAAAACTATGTTCGAGATGGGGCCATCTTGGATGAGGTATGGACCTACCAGATACATTTTTTGGTGGGACCACCTAAGGACCATTGTGGCTTAGATTGGTTCTTATTGGACTAGTAGTTTCTGAGAAGAAGATCTTTGAATGTATATTCCTTAGGGTCCAATGTTAAAACTATGTTCCCGCTGGCGGCCATCTTGGATGAGGTACAGACCTGCCGGATACATTTTTTGGATGGGACCATCTAAGGACCATTGTGACTAAGTTTGGTTATAATTGGACTGGTAGTTTCTGAGAAAAAGATCTTTGAATATGTTTACCCATAGGGTCCAATGTTTAAGCTATGTTCCCCGCTGGCGGCAATCTTGGATTAGGTACGAACCTGCCGGATACCTTTTTTGGAAAGGACCATCTAAGGACCATTGTGACTAAGTCTGGTTATAATTGGACTGGTAGTTTCCGAGAAGATCTTTGAATGTGTTTACCCATAGGGTCCAATGTTAAAACTATGTTCCCCGCTGGCGGCCATCTTGGATTAGGTACGGAACTGTTGGATACCTTTTTTGGAAGGGACCATCTAAGGACCATTGTGACTAAGTTTGGTTATAACTGGACTGGTAGTTTCTGAGAAGAAGATCTTTGAATGTCTTTTCCATAGGGTCCAATGTTAAAACTATGTTCCCCACTGGCGGCCATCTTGGATTAGGTACGGACCTGCCGGATACCTTTTTTGGAAGGGACCATCTAAAGAACATTGTGACTAAGTTTGGTTATAATTGGACTGGTAGTTTCTGAGAAGAAGATCTTTGAATGTCTTTTCCATAGGGTCCTATGTTAAAACTATGTTCCCCGCTGGCGGCCATCTTGGATTAGGTACGGACATACAGGATACAATTTTTAAAGGGGACCACCCAAGGACTATTGTGACCAAGTTTGGTCCCAATTGGCCAAGTGGTTTCAGAGGAGAAGATGTATGAATGAAAAGTTAACGACGGACGCCGTACGCCAAGTGATGGCAAAAGCTCACCCTAGCATAGCCAGGTGAGCTAAAAAGGGCAATATCTCCAACACTAGTTTTCGGATTTTCTTTAAAATTGCAGGGCGGGTAGATCTTAACATGCTCATTATTTTCACTCCCTATCAGATTTTTGATATCTGTAATGGTTTTCGAGTTATTTGCAAAAAATTCAATTTACCCCTTTGTTCTTATCTTTAGTAACAGCAGCCATGTTGCTTGGTTTTCGGACTAATCGAACACAATTTGAAACTGTTTACCCTGGTGATGATTCATGTCAAGTTTGGTAACAATTGGCCCAGTGGCTTCTGAGGAGAAGATTTTTTAAATTGATGACAAAAAGTATCAAATTTCTTAAATTTGACCAATAAAGGGCAAAAACTCTTATATGGGTAGTCAGATTTTCTTCAGAATTTCAAGGTGGGTAGATCTTGATATGCTGAACATTTTTGCAATTTAAAGTTGACCTCTATCTGTCATAGTTTTTGCGATAAAAAATTAGGAATATCAAAATTTTGAAATTTTCACAGAAAAAGGGCAATAACTCCAAGACGGGTTTTCGGATTTTCTTCAAAATTGCAGGACAGGTAGATCTTGTCATGTTGATCACTTTTACTCCTGTCAGATTTTTGATATCTGTAATGGTTTTTGAGTTATTTGCCAAAAACAGCAATTTACCCCTATGTGCTATTTTTAGTAACGGTAGCCATGTTGTTTGGTCCTCGGACTTATCGAATACAATTTTGAATCTAGATACCCTGGTGATGAATCAGACCAAGTTTGGTTAAAATTGGCCAAGCGGTTTCAGAAGAGAAGATTTTTGAAAAAGTTTACGACGGACGGACGGACGACGGACGGACGGACGACGGACGGACGTCCGGACGCCGACGGACGCCAAGTGATGGCAATAGCTCACATGACCTTTTAGGCCAGGTGAGCTAAAAAACGTGTCCAAAATTACAATCAATACACCAAAACTACTTCACCGCGTACCTTGTCACAATTGGGGAGACGGAAGTGTGTAGCGCGGGAATTCGGAAACCGAAGCGGCAGATACCAGATGAGTCGGAGGAAATGTCTTGATACAATTATACACGTTTTAGATGTTACATTCTATATATTGCATGGAAAAAACTGACCATTTAGGAATATTTTGAGACTAATTTAACCGCATAAATCGGCCTAGAAATTGGTGAACACTGCTGCAATATATGACGAGTGTTGTAAGAAACGAAAGTAGCACCCCTTTCTTAGCCGAATTTGCAAAATTAAATAATAAATAAAGATGTTTATGTGCATACATGTCCTCCTACTGTTATTTCCTGGAGGCACAACAGAACATTTCATAGATCAAACCCCTTGAAAGGCATACGATCAAGGATTCTCCATGGATGAAATGTGGCGAAGAACAGAAGCGGGAGAAAAACTATGGTGCAGCTAGGGGATAATAAGCAAAAACAAAAAGATGTTATTGAAACGTTGAATTGACTATTCATGCCTTGATATTACAGCACTATCATACTTTAATGATAAATTTATCATGGATTAATTAAATTAACTTCACAGATCTTATCTACGATTAGTCATGAACGAAGTTGAAATTTCGCCCAATAGCTCAGCACATCTGTGCTGGCTAGAAACCCAGTTTTTTTAAAATTTTATTATACCCTTACTCTGAAAATGGTGAAAACTAAGCAGTATTTTCTTCACATTAAGCTTTTCTTTATGTGAGCTTGACTTTTTATTTATATCTTGTTGGTTGTTAGTCTCTAGATACGATAAGGATAAATTTCATCTGTAAATTTAGAAAATTCAGGATTACTAGTATTTAAAGCCAAAATATCGTCCAAATATCTATATTTATTGTTAAATTTATCCATTAAATGCCGTTTAGAAGGGTCTTTCTGAATTTTAGCCATGAATTGTGACTATCAAAGAATAAAGAAATAAATCTGCTATGAGAGGAATACCTATTTTTGGCCAATAGACTGTATCACCGAACAAGAAGAAATTTAACGCTTTTATCATATCCTGACAAGTCCAGTTGGTATATTTGTCATGTTTGTCGTCATTGAAAAACGATTTAAATGTATTGCAACAAATGTAAGTACAACCTGATTTTTTGAAGGACCGTTTAATCAAATACGAAAATTTCTCTTTGATGAGTGTATGCGGTAATGTAGTATAAAGGTTAGAAAATCTTAGCTATCGACGGAGGTGTATGCTTCATTAACAGATCGAAGTCTTTTCAAAACTTCTACCGAATTTTTAACACTCCAAAAGTAGTTAATTCCACTGCATTCATAACATTTGTTGCTAAAGTTGATGACGGGATTTTTTATGGTAGTAAGTGCACTGGACAATAAAACAGAAATATGTGTAGTTGAACATTTACTTGATGCCGAAATAAAACAAAATTCAAAAGGATTTTTGTGAAGTGTAGGAAGCCAATACATAGTAGGAATGCTTTTTTAAGTAGAAGTTGCTTTAAGTTCAGCTGTAGCTATTATGTGATCATCAATTATTTGTGTTTCTGTTGACGTGGTAGCTTGAAATGTACTGGAATTGGTAATTTCATTCCGAAGCACCTCGATGTAATACTTACGTCAAACAACGACCACATTATTGGCTGCTTTGCCTGCCGGAACAAATATGTACTCTTTTTCCAAATCTTTTAACTTTGTTTGATTTTTGAAATCGTAGGAATGGTATTCTGCTGCTTATAATGTGTTTCAAAATGATTTATTCGGATATCAACATTTTCCATGCATTTGTTAATGAAAGTGTCTGATGATTTTTCTATCCGCATTTTCTCTTTTACCACACTTTTTACAGAATGACATGACGGCTTTTTTAATGACTTCATGACAGTCCTTCCAAATGATTTTTGAGGGAGGACGATATTTGGGTCTTTTTTGGTGAAAAGTTTTTACCTCTCGGTCGTGGACGATGTTGAGGTCCCCTGTAATAACATGACCACTAGGTTCATATCGAAACTTCGAGCTTGCACAGTTTCAGGTCAAGGGTGAACTAAAGAACCGTGTTAAGTTTTAGTTCACTAAAGAACCGTGTGACAGGACAAATTGGCCAAGAGGTAATAACATGTAAATTGTAGAAAAAACTTTCATCCTTTTAAGTTGATTGAGATCTATTAAAGAATAAGCTTATGACAGATATTAGGAAATCTATCTGTAAATGTAAATCTAAAAATAAACCCAAGTGAAGCTCTTATTGTTAAATAGATGTTAAGGTGGCTCACTCATCATATTTTTGAATTTTTGTCAGATTTCGAAACTCCTCTGATTTTCTCCAGTTCAATGGCTTGAAAATTTTGCACACAGACCCCCCATGTTTTATTTCATGAAGGTCTTCTATAGGTCAAATTAAGACACCTGACAAGTTTTCATAAAATCCTTGAAATAACGTCCTAGCTTTTAAGTAAAGCATAGTCCTAGTGTTAAACTATGGGAAAACCAAGAGATATCCATTTCCCGCCATTTTTTAATGTCTTGTATCTCCGTTAAAAGCACACGGACATATATATATATATCTTTTTACCATTTCATTTAGTCTACAATGCTTAATCAATTAAAATAGGTGTCAAGAAATCCTTGATATAAACAACATCAGGAGTCAGCCTCCTTAATCACAGAGTAAATTAAATTAAGCGTCTACCTTAATGGACAAACGGGTATAAATATATGTGCTCGATTTATTGTCTTCAAAATGAACTGTAGACAATAAACGATGTACAGATAGAAGTTTGTTTTCATTTAAGGTAAGTTAATATTTCGGCATACAAAAGTCAAAAATCTGTTTAAGTTTTGTTTCGTTTTTGAATTGTGAAATTGATAGGTTAACTTTAGATTATTTCAAAACTTTAAACTTTAATTCCGTAATTCAGTATTGCCCAGAAAACAACATTCCGAATATAAATAATTCTCTTATGATGCATGCTTATTATCTATTCCTTGCACAAATAGTTATTAGTGGTACACAACGAGATTTTTAAGCTGGAGTTAGATATGAACTTGTTGAATCGCTTTTACTGGAATTTCATTGGTCGAGGCTCAAGAAATAACACATCACGCGTGATGTGCTATTACTTTTTCGAGGTTTCTATTGGACCATTGTGAAATCTCGTTGGCCGTGATTAACGTTACCTAGCAACGGTGTTCATTGAAACAAAGACAGCAGTTCGGCACTAAAGATTCACTGCATGTATTTATGAAAAACATAAAAGAAATAGTTTTAACATTTGAAAGAATTGTATATCGCTGGATATCAACTCTCGTTATGTAATTTCTAATATAATAAACTCGCCAAAGGCTCGTTTATTATATTTTGAAATTACATAACTCTAGTTGATATCCATCGATATACAATTCTTTCTCGTTATGAAAACTATAAATATCAAAGATGTTTATAATTTGCACGAATAAAAGTGTGTTTCATGTTAATTCTTAATGAAAAAAAAATTACTTATAAGAAAAGAAGCTATATCAATTACGGAAAAGATGAAAAAATTCAATCTAAATTAATTATATAATCATGTTAACTCAAATACGCTGCTCAAAATTTTGTACGGGGATAAATGCAGGTTTGTCGTTATTTGTTTTAAGAGGTTATTTATAATTCGGGGTGATAAATTTTAAATATTTCTTTACATCTGAATAATTTTATGTAAATAATCGAAAAATGAACAGTAGGCAATATCATTTAAGGTCCAAACATGCCGAGTCCGGGCGAGCTCAAGAGACACCTAAAATGAGCTACGCAGACTGAGAGCTAGATTCCCAAACACAGAAGTAAAATCAGAAGTGAGCTAAGTTCCCGACATAAAAAACATCGGTGTATTGGAGAAATGAACATGAGATACAATCAACCTATATACACGACATAATATTTTAAGAAACAGTTATGACACGAAAATAAAACACTAGTATTGTGAATCCAACGAAAACTGATGAAATCAACAATTCGTTTTTATAACACGGATGCCGCGCCACAGTTAACCTATGTCAATCAGGCATAAAATTAGTTTCCTGTCACCGAAATGTGATGGAATCAGAAGTACCGTTACAGATAATTCTAATAAATATTGAGTAAATGACTTAAGCATAAATACAGGTCAGGTTATAACATTATATATGAATATTTTAGTACTAACCACGGTTATTAATTTATAAAACATTTATAATATATCGTACAGTCCTAAACGCAATAATATAACAAAGTCAAAAAACTTTTAAGTTCTTATCAAGAAAACGCATTTCATGAAAGATGTACATTAGTTATATCTTTCACAGTTGTTAAGAAATTGACCTAAACGCAAAATTGACAAAAGTCACTGAAGCTAAAAAGTAAATCAGAACCGAACCGTCAGTAAAAAAAGAACGAATAATCCATGAACAATAGCGACATCGGAAACACATAAGAAAGAAAGACACCAGTTGAGTACGGGACAAAAAAGAAAAATGAAGACACACATACAGATGAACAACGCGGACCCTATAAAACCATTGGTGTTAAAATATAGGTAAAAATCACTGAACTGTCCAAGATAAACATAGAACTCATACAGACAATTGTTTCGTTGAAACATCATGATGTAATGTGTAGTTTCTGAAGAAATGTAATTAAACGCAATATTTAACAAAAGTAACTCAATTGTAAAATATAGGTCATGGATTAAATCTGGTTTTATTAGTCAAGGTGCAGGCACTAATGTAATATTTTTAGGTTTTTGTGTTGTATATGTAATGTTTGTGTGTTTTGTGTTCATGTGGTGTCTTGGGTCTTCCGTCTTTTGGTGTTCTTGCTTTTGCCTTGTCTCTGGACTTTGATTTGTGTAATTTTGTGCTTTGTTCCTTCGGTATTCTACTGCCGTTGTTTTTTAAGATATTATCAGCGGACTCAAATATATAAACCTAAATGGAACACCCAACATTTTGTGATAGCAGCAATGAAAATGACTATGTAGGGCTAACTTTGTTGACTAACATTGTCGGACTAATAAGTGTCGGACTAATAAATGTCGGATATTGAGTGTCGGACTAATAAGTGTCGGACTAATGAGTGTCGGATTAATGAGTGTCGGACTAATAAGATGATCCCATTAAGAGTAAGACACCAAAACCATAAGTCGACAAAATCATCTGACATGATATTTTGTTTCAAGTTTATAAGGCTATATGAAAATATGTATAAAGCCCTAAATATACACAAGTACGTAAATATGCCCACGTGCAAATTTACGCACGTCTGTATGAGCAAATTTTCTTAGAGTTTACATTAGTCATTTGTGGGGTATGTATTTTTTTTACTAATAAATCTTTAAAAGCTGTTAAGATTCTGGGGTCAAAGATTGAGAAATTGATGTTGTAATTTAAAATCAAGTCTTAACTATAATAATTTGCAAAAATGTGCTTATATCAGTGCTTATCCCTCTTCCTGAGCACTAGAAGTTAAATCCAGCCCCTATGTCACTGTCGTGGACCTGATCGGCGTAGATTTCGAGTTCACCGGTGTAGTGAAACCAAGATGGAGGGCATATTCATTTTTAACAGGTAGGGTCAATTATTTTTACCCTGTAAACAAAAATGATTAACTGGATATTTGTGCATGCCAAAAGAGATTATTATGTAAATATTTCAAATAAAATAGAAAATGATGAAATCAATACTCAGAATTGGTGGAAATAAGTAAAGTCTCTTATGGGAAATAGTAAATTCCGTATACCCCCTATTAAAAGTGACAATGATATTATCGAAGATGACGCGACCAAAGTAAACTTATTAAACTATTATTTTAATAATCCGTGTCAAATTAATGATGCTGATCCACCTCTTCCTGAATTACAAATTTTACCGGATCATAGTTTGAATAATATGATTGTTAATGAAAATGAAATTGAAGATATACTTAAAACCCTGGACACCACAACAGCAATAGGTCCTGAGGGCAGCGGAATTCTGAAAAAAAAACCTTTGTGAATTATTTAATTTATCTCTCCAACTTAGTAAATTTCCTTCTGAAAGGAAAAGAGCAAATGTAACTCCTGTTTTTTAAATTATAGGCCGATTTCACTAATTAGTGTAGTTGGGAAAGTCATGGAAAGGGTCATATTCAAACATATTCACAATTACTTACTGGAACACAATATTATAACCAATTTCAGTCTGGATTTACACCTGGTGATTCTGCTGTAAATCATTTGTTAAGTATTACTAACGAATTTGGAAGGGTTTTGGATGAAGGGAGGGAAATAAGGGCTATCTTTTGTGATATCAGTTGGGCACAAGGGACTTATACATAAATTGAACTAAATAGGTATAAATGGAACTTTGCTTCTATGGTTTAAAGATTATTTGTAGTACAGAAAACAACGTGTAGTTATCAATAATAACAATTCTGAATGGTTAAATATAGAGGCAGGGGTGCCACAAGGATCGTTTCTCGTACCTTCACTATTTATCATATTTATTGATGATATAGTGTCAGATATTCAGTGTACAGTAAAGCTAGTTGCCGATGATACTATCTGTAATTAATTGTTGATAATCCTGAAATTGCTTCCGAAATTCAAAATCGCGATTTACAAACAATCCATGAATGGGCAGAAAGATGGTTAGTGACATTCAACGCACAAAAACTGAAGCAATGACTATTTCTAGAAAAATGAACAAACCAAACAATCCAAATCTTTCAATGAAAATGTAACAATTGAAAATATATCTCATCATAAACATTGGGGTGTTATCTTGTCTGATAATTGTTGGTGGATCAAACATATAGATATGATTGTTAAAAGGCATATACTCGTTTAAATCCAGAAATCCCAGTATATTTGAAGATCCCCTTGTAGAAAGAACTCTTTCCAACCTCCATGAAAATTACGTCATTGTCCCTGCAGACAAAGCTTCTAACAACATACTGTTTGTGTGTAAGAAACACTATCTCGACTGTCTTGTGAAGGAGATGGGCATCGACAGTTCATCTGGAAACCCTACTTATATCCCTACTACAATATCGAGGGATGAGATTGTAAAAAATCACACTTCAGTGTTATCATCATTTGGCATAAAAGCTAATGATGAAAACAATCAACTCCCTTACATCTACTGGGTACCTAAACTTCATAAGAATCCATACAAACAGAGATTCATTGCCGGGTTCAGATGCACCACTAAACCTCTTTCACAGCTCCTCACTACTTTGTTGACCGCAGTCAGAGACGGCCTGAAAAATTACTGTAATAAAGCTTACTCCACAAGCGGTGTGAATCAAATGTGGATTCTTAAAAATTCAAAAGATCTCCTTGAACAGCTTTCCTCAACCAGTCTTACCCATTGCCATAGCATTCAAACTTTTGACTTTTCTACACTTTATACAACCCTGCCACACAATAAACTGAAAACAGTAATTGCAGATTTAATACATCAATGTTTCTGCACAAAAAATGGAGAACGCAGATACACCTATTTAGTT
>MJUU01063677.1:19209-31896 GCA_002080025.1 Modiolus philippinarum | reverse complement strand
TATCAGTCGGAAACCTTCGGGGGATGGACGGACAGACAGACGGACGGATGGACACACGACTGAGGGTATCACATAATACCACGCCACTACGTGTGGCGGGGTATAAAAATTGTTTTCGTCCTCCTGACTCAAATGGTTAATCGTGCCAAGATGCTAGAGTTTAACATGCTCGGGGAGAAGCCATGGTGAATGCCATTGTTTTTGTTTTTTTTTTAAATCGACAGGTTTTCACAGTGGTGATGTTTTTCAATCGTAAATGGAATTTACAGCTCGGTGACAAAAAAGATTGAAATTCACACAAGCACCACAATTTTGACAAACTATTTTGAAGTCATTTTATCTGATTTATTGCTCTGAAAATGTCATTCACTATCTTGATAGCTGTATTCGTTTGTTTATTATTATTTCTTTATTTATTATCATAGTTTTTGTTGATTTTTTCCTTAACTCTCTCCCTCTTCGATCTTTGAGAAGAAACCAGGCAGTTGAACTGCAATGGCTTACTCTGCACTCCCCACTGCACTCGCTCAAACGTTGTTGATGTCTCAAACTAATATATCAGTGTCTCTTTGTTAAAAACATAGTTCTGCCTGTTCACCCTTAGTTGCTTGAATTCCTCTTTAGCTCATACTGTTTTCATGTGCATATTTTTTTATCCAACAAAATATGACTTCATTATAAATAAAAATAGGACAATTTTAGAAGAAACCACTGTTAGAACATGTACTGTAGAAGAAATTTATATGTCTCATAGCCCTATTTGTCAGAAGGTAGAAATTCCATGGACAAAAGCATAAATCTACTTCTCAGATAAATAATGGTCCAATTTATTGAAATAAGACAATTTTTAATAAATTTCTTCCTTCAGAAATAAGGAACATTATTCTTTACAAATATTTTGTTAAATTTTGGCCTATGGCATATATTTAACATTTTCTTGATTGAATTATCAACAATCTTGGAAATTTAACATACACACTAACATATCATGACTAGTGTGAATTGTTTTTTGTTATTTAAATGATTTCCTAAAATGGGATGAAAAATAAATTTGCTACAAAAAAATGATCATGCTGATACATAAATGACATGCATGCTTCTTCAGTTCTTTTTTGAAATTTGAAGAAGTCAACAAGACTGACATGAAATAAGCACACAAGTTTTACATTGTCGGGATTTTATCCCAGGCATATAGATTATACAGGTATCAGTATATTTATGGAATTAAAATAATTGATCAGGAGTTAGTTGCTTTTGACCGAAAAAATTATAAAAATGAATGATGTTCACAACAAAACTGACAAAAAAAGAACACTTTATTTTTTTTTGAATTGTAATAATTTCTAGGGAAATGTAGTTTTACAGGCAGAATGAAATGCTAGTTCATCTATTGTAGAAATTGCACTAGAAATGAAATTTGTTTTACAAATAACTTATGAACTTCAGGTACTTGTTATGCAGTACATGTTGCAGAGTCCCCCTAAAAAAATATCGACAACTTGTCAACAATAAACAGCTTACCAACTTTATCATTGTAGGGAATTAAGTTACATGCAGTAGTAATAATTGCTGGTTGCATTCTGGGATAAAACATGCATTGCATTGTTAGTTAAGATTTCCCAATGGGACTGTTGCACTATCTCTAGTTATCGTGTCCGCCGCTAGGTTCGCTAGTGACCTGGTGAGTTCCGGTCGACAAGCCCCGTTTAAGCTAATGTTAAATTGGCAAAGTTTAAAATAAAATTGAGAATAGCCATGAACAATGATATACACAATCTTAAAGCAGTTACAATAAATGTTATTTAAGCTACAAGATCCGAAAATCGCAAAACCATATGTTTTGTAGTTATTTTTAAATGATTTTGTAAAGTCACCAGGTTTTGCCACAAATAAGTGTCATAAATTAATGTTCATAGGCCATTTATTTTTCAAACCAAAATATTTGGTTGTATTTATAAAGCCGTTTACTACATTGCATACCGTTAATCTGTAATATGGACACAATATCTATACCCCGATCTATACCTGTGGATCACTTAGATATCAAAACTGGCTGTGTTCTTCTGATGTACAAATAATATAGGTGTAACAAAAACTAAAGACTCTCAAGAGCCTGTATAGCTCGCCTGGTCCATGACTGGCATAAACTGCAGCCAAAATTGACCCAATGTTAAAGTGTCTCATTTTCTAGAAGTTTCAAAGGAGAAAATCAGACTTACCAGACACAATTTCTTTGATAGGTACCGACTATGGACAGTTGACACCAAGTATGGTTCCAATTGGGCAAGTAGGTTCAGCAGTTTCCACAGTAATTTAAAACCCCACTTCCATTACAACCAATTTCAGACCATCATTCAAAAAAAAATTGGGCAGGGGTTCCCCTTATAATTCAGATAATGCATATATATTGCTGAAATCAAAACATTCCAAGTTCCTCTTACCATTAAAAAATTTTGGCAGGGGTTCCCCTTTATAATCTAGTTTAAACATATTTCTTATATTGTGAAGAAAACTATGAAGCACTGTCAATACAACAATCAAGCTTACATTGTAAGTAATACAGTTGAACTTAGTCTCTCAAACTTTGGTAGCTGGAATACCACCAATATCTTGAACTGTATTTAAAAGTCTGATCATGCTTTAGTATATTTCTTTGTTTGGCTTTTTTGACAAAAAACATTCTTCCTAAGGACCACTTTTGTCAAAACATCATTTTGTAAATGGCGGGCAATGACAATTTTCAACATCAGTTCAGAAGTCACAACATCAATATCTATTTGGAAATCAAATTTCATTGAAATTGGACAATGTTGAATTTTCCCGCCTTTTTTGGCGGCCATTTTTAAAATGGCTGTCAACAAACAATTTTCAACACTGGTTTTGAAGTCGCAACATCAATATCTATTTGGAAACCAAATTTTTTTAAAATTGAACAATGTTGAATTTTCCCGCCTTTTTTTTGGCAGCCATTTTGAAAATGGCGGTCAACGATCAATTTTCAACACCACTTTTGAAGTCACCACAGCATGGCAAATATTTTATCAATTTACACTGAACCTTCATCTTCTATAGTTTGGAAATAAAAGACGAAAAATATGAAAATTTCAAAAATTCTGTGAAAAAAGGGCAATAACTCCTAAAAGGGTTTTTGGATTTTCTCCAAAATTTCAGGGTGGGTAGATCTTGATGTGCTGAACATTTTTGCAATTTAAAGTTGACCTCTAACTGCTATAGTTTCTTTGATAAAAAATAAAACATTAAAATTCTGAAAAATTTCTGGAAAAGGGCAATAACTCCAAAACTGGTAATCAGATTTTCTTCAAAATTGCAGGGCAGGTAGATTTTGCCATGCTGATCACTTTTACCCTCCATCAGATTTTTGATATCTGTAACGGTTTTCGAGTTATTTGCCAAAAACAGCAATTTACCCCAATGTGCTATTTTTAGTAACGGCAGCCATGTTGTTTGGTCCTCGGACTCATCGGATACAATTTTGAAAGAGGATACCCTGGTGATGATTCAGGCCAAGTTTGGTTAAATTGGTTCAGCGGTTTCAGAGGAGAAGATTTTTGAAAAAGTTTACGACGGACAGACGACGGACGGACGACGGACGCCAAGTGATGGCAATAGCTCACATGACCCTTTGGGTCAGGTGAGCTAAAAAGAGTGAAAAAAAGTTTTTTTAACTGCATGTATTTCATCAATATCATGCATATTTGAAATATACATTTTGATAATAAAAAATATTAACCCTTTCGCCGACAAGTCCCGCTACAGCGGGATTCCCGCTTCAGACAGCTGACGACGAGTCCCGCTCTAGCGGGATTCAATACGTGTTTGAATTTCCCGCCTCGTGTATCGATTTAGACTAGAGTTGTCTTTCTTTGATTAGTTTCCCGGATGTAAATAAGAATGGCACTTCCGTTGCAAAAAACTGGATGAAAAAAGGAAGAAAAATGTGGATTTTACACAAATTTAAAGTTCGGGAACATATTTTGATGAAATTCTTCGCGATTTTATGGACAAAAAAAAATTTTGACGAAAATGAGAATTTTAGCCAGGAAATCATAACGAAAAAACATCGTATTGTTGAAATGTTCATTTCGTTGATCTTTTCTCATTTTTAGAAAATTTCTTTTGGAACTTTTAACGGGAATACAAATTTTTCCAAAATCGGACAAATTTCGTGCATGGTATTCCAATTTTCATGTGAAAATATAAACGGAATTGACTCGAGAATAAATAAAATACAAAGGTCTGTAATCGTTTATTCTCAAGCAAAAAAAATTAACATTCAACTCCCAAAAATGAATTTCTGATAGATATTTAAAGTGTAGCACCCATCAATGTGTTCATTCTGTCAGGGAAGCCATCGTCTCAGAGTTACTTCCGCCTGGGACACTATCGGTGAAAGGATTAAAAAAAAAACTTGAGCATACTTGCAAATTTGAAAACCGAGATCCTTGAATACATATGTCTAAAAATGAGTACCGAGATCCTTGAATACATATGTCTAAAAATAAGTAAATAAATAAAACAAGGGAAAAAGAATGAAAGACTTAAAAAATAGCTGGCTTTTATTCCAAGTATTTTATCATTTGAGATTTTATTGAAAATGAAGGTTGCTGTTATAAAACTCATCTGCCTGATATACCTGTATATATTGATACACCTGTATATTGAAAGGTGCTGACTTGGGGTAAGGTAACCCATCTCGGGTAATTTGCAATCAGTGCAAAGGTTGGGCTAATAAAATTGTGTTGTATGTATTACACAATAACAGAAAAGGAATGAATAAATAACAACAAGACATAAAAATAAATAAATAAAAAATAGAGCAGTGCTCAAGGTCCCCCGCATTAGAGTTGTATGTTCCTTTTACCTGAAAAACGGTACAAGATGAAAAAAAAATGTTTGGGGAGAGTTTTATTGCATTTTTCACGAGGAAGCATTTGCAAAAAACCCCATCAAAATCCGATGAAAAATTTAAAAAAAAATTTTTGGCACCCCCCCCCCAACACCTTTGACGCCAATTATCTTGAAAACGGTAAGAGATACCAGAAATCTGTTGGCATACGTATGAAAGCATTCATTGAGAGGAATCTAATGGAAAAATCCCATCGAAATCGGATAAAAAATAAAAATTTCCCACACGGACCAAATTTTGGTGCAATAAATTCTATTTTTAGAAATTGTGACCTTGACCTTTGACCTACTGACCCCAAAATCAATAGGGTTCTTGCCCTTCCCTATTCCTACCATCTGTATAAGTTTTGTTTCAATCGGGCAAGGGATACTCAAGTTATCATCCGGAAACGACATCCGGAATGACGGAAAGGCGAATTCTATAGTCCCCCTGCTTTCGCGAAAGGCGGGGGACAATAAAGTAGATAAATAAACAAGAGGCTCTCAAGAGCCTGTATCGCTCACCTGGACCATGGCCAATGCATAACTTCAACTTATATGTTAAAGGGTCTCATTTTCAAACTATGTAACTAAACATTTATATTATATGATCCAACTTTAATTAAACTATTTTCCCTATTGCATGCCATCTTGGATAAGGGATGGATCTGCAGGACACAATTTTAAAGAAAATTAAGTATTGTGCCAAAGTTAATTTCCGACTAGCCAAATGGTTTTAAAGAAGAAGATCTTTGAATGTACTCCTATATTAAACTTTGTTTCCCATTGGTAGCCAATTTGCATAAGGTGCAGACTTGAAGGACATCTGTTTTGAAGGGGATCATCTAAGATACATTAATGTGACTAGCCAAGTTGTTTCAGATAAAAAATTCTTTGTATGCTCTTTCCATACAGTCGAGTAATAAATTAAGTTCCCTGCAGATGGCCATGTCGGATGACATTTAGGCATAAAAGTCACAATACATATATATATTATAGTCAGCACCTCAAAAGCATCATAAATGCCAAGTTCAGTTCAAATCTCATTTCAGGTTAATTTCATTAACTGCTCACTAAAGGCTTTATTTACAAATATTTCAAATAATAAGAAGTCTATGAAGCTGATAATCTACTTCAATATACATGTCAACAGAATTCATAGTGATTCACCACTAAACTCTCAGTAATATACACAATATGTTTATATAGGCAAATCATTATAACATAAAATAAGGTAAAGATTAAGAAAGTATTTTTGCAAAAAATTGCAGAAATTTGCACAAAAACACTGTTTTTGCTCTAAATTATGGAAGAAATAATTTTTTTAATAAAGTGATTGTAGGGAATTTCTCTAAAGCTTAAAAGGGAAAAGTTAACTAAAGAAGATTTGAACACAGAATTTAAAGGGAAATAACCAATAACCATATGGCATTGGGGAAAAAAAAAAAGTGAAAAACGGCCAATAAATCATACACAGGCCTTTGGATTTTCTTCAAAATTTCAGAGTATGTAGATCTTGATATGCTGAACATTTTTTTAATTTACACTTCACCTCTATCTGTTACAGTTTTTGAAATAAAAAAATAAAAAATGCACAAATTTTGAAAAATTTACGGAAAAAGGGCTATAACTCTCAGACGGGTTTTCCAATTTTCTTCAAAATTGCAGAGCAGATAGATCTCGGCATTCTGAACAATTTTTACTCCTGTCAGATTTTTTAATCTGCATCGGTTTTGGAGTTATTGGCTAAAAACTGCAATTTACCCCTAGGTTCTATTTTTAGCACCAGTGGCCATATTATTCATCGGATCATAATAAAATGAGGATCGTTTGTACAGGACATGTCATAGATGATTACTATAAAGTTTCAAACCAATCCCTCCAGTAGTTTCAGAGGAGAAGATTTTTGAAAGTGAGCTAACGACGGATGGACAGACGGACGACGGACGCAAAGTGATGGCAAAAGCTCACCCTGGCATAGCCAGGTGAGCTAAAAATAAGAAAATAAGAAGAATAAATATCTTTTATTTGGAATTATTATTTCATACAATAAGTTTCAATAGGCACGAAGGAACAAAACTTAGTTTGTACTTCTGTAAACTTCTGAACAAGCACAGATTTTAAAGGAAAAAATCACTTTCAGTTGTATATTACAAAACTGGTTCTTAACAACATGGCTTCATATATCGGCAAGCCATTTCCTGTATTTAAAGTTTAAACCTGAAATTTCAATATGCAAAAAGAATTATTTTTAAATTATAGATGGTCTCAAAGATATGAAATTTTAGAAATGACTAATTTTACATACAAATGCACTATCATTATCGACCGGAACTCACCAGTAAGTGATATGGGAGCTAACTGTGCATTATGAAACAGTCCCATTGATTTAAACAGGCAAGCTACAAAGGGTATTAGCTAAAATGTTGCTATGATCCAAATTGAATATACTCGTGCATAAAGTACACCCACTTTGATCTTGCCATGGTCTTGATGACATGTAATGATCTTCCGAAAAACTTCAGAGAAAAATATTTCTATAAAGTGTTTGGTCACCAAAAAAAAAAATTAAGTAGAAACTGTACTTTATGCTCTTGTAATATGGTCGAGAAAAAACAGAAGAAAATCATTTGACACATATTTTAAAAACTTCAATGTGGCATTTCTAAATTTTATCTAAATTCATACTTGCAACAAGGCTGGTTGTGACTGTGGATCCATATTGCAAATATTATAGGTGTTGATAATTGGGTAAAACTGTTATCAACAATTCAAAAAGATTTGATATATGGTAAATGGCAAATGGGGGCAATAACAAAATTACCCAACAGAGTTGTCAAGAGCCGTAGTCCACGAGACAAAAAGACAAATCAGGTGGACACCACCGGAATAATTTTCTGATGCATTCTTCTATAATGTTGCAAAGGTTTGTCAGATAATGCGACCATAAGATGCATGAATTTGCTATTTATTGTTTTATTCATTTGTGGTAATTAATGATCTAACCATGAAGATAGATATACATGTACATGTTCTAACTATGAACATTTTTTCTACATAATAAAACAGCATGCATTTCAGTAAAAAGATGATATCTTCCCCTCCCCTTATCTGGTTTATGAAGGAATAGATGCATGTGTCTTGCATGTGTGTCAAGTATTTCACAAGACATAGATTGTATTTTATTAAATTCAAAAACATAGTAGAAAAGTATAAATTTACATGTTTATTTTTTAATCTGATTTCTCCTGTCAAGTCAACCTGTCAACTTTATTTTTTAATCTGATTCCTCCTGTCAAGTCAACCTGTCAAGTCAACCTGTCAACTTTATTTTTTAATCTGATTTCTCCTGTCAAGTCAACCTGTCAACTTTATTTTTTAATCTGATTTCTCCTGTCAAGTCAACCTGTCAACTTTATTTTTTAATCTGGTGTCTCCTGTCAAGTCAACCTGTCAACTTTATTTTTTAATCTGATTTCTCCTGTCAAGTCAACTTTATTTTTTAATCTGATTTCTCCTGTCAAGTCAACTTTATTTTTTAATCTGATTTCTCCTGTCAAGTCAACCTGTCAACTTTATTTTTTAATCTGATTTCTTCTGTCAAGTCAACCTGTCAACTTTATTTTTTAATCTGATTTCTCCTGTCAAGTCAACCTGTCAAGTTTATTTTTTAATCTGATTTCTCCTGTCAAGTCAACCTGTCAACTTTATTTTTCTGTTGCAGAATGAATTTTAAAATTAACGCAGTGTTTTTTTTCATTATCTTTCAAAAGAGAGAAGAGTTCAGTGAGCAACACTTCTCGTGACTCATATGCTCCATTTTTTTTTAGAGAAGAGAGTAGTGAGCAATATTTGGGGTACTTCTATAAAAATCCTTTACACCTGTGATAATAAATTATCAATTTTGATAACTACAGTATTCATTTGAATTCTTCATTAGGACATCTGTAGACCCGAGTTTTTTTTTTCTTTTCTAATATTATTTATTTATTTTTTTTTTGGGGGGGTGGTTATTTTACTTTATTGATGAATTGAAAGGCTGTTCCTGTCTCCGTGTGATAAAAAATTTACAAGTCACATTTCTGTTTTCTGCTCAAGAACAGGGACTATATATAGCTCCCTGTCGAGAACAAGTCTAAATTTAGTGATTTTTGATGGTCCAAGAGTTATCTGCCGTTCATGAAGAGTTGTCCTTCTTTGGTTATTTACTTGTCACATGACGTCAGTCGATTTCCCCTCTGTTCGTTTTCTATCTCTTTGGTGAATAATTGATACTAAAGAAATAATTATCATGCGGCATCATTATGCAAGGATAAGAAATACACATCGTAGACTATCGGCAATCCCCTTTTTATCCATTTCCTGTACCATTAAGGGTGAGACGGCCAGCACATCTAGACAGTTCACCAGCTTGGCATTTTCGACCATCTACGGCCGATTTGAAGACTTCTTTGCACAAATTTCATTGCATATGACACTGCAGAAAGCATAAATATGGCACCAGGTTACACAGCAAATTTACTTGTGAAATTATACCCCAAAATAACGTGTATTTTCCACGTAAAACTACATCATATACAGTAGTGTCATTTTCGCCGAGAACCTGCCATATTAATTCTGGCAAGACATAAAAATCCCGGCCGTGAAAAATATTAAATCTGTTGCGAAAGTGTTAATGTATTTACATTTTCTCCTTACTTGTCTGAAGTACTATGCACACATTTGAAATATTAATCCTGTGTGGAGAAAAGCCTCTAATTTTGAAATGCGTTCAAATGAAAATGAATTAAAGTATGTGATAATGGAAAGTTCGTAATCTAAGGTATTTGTGGACCAAAGATAATCTGTGTAATTAAAAGGGATCAAGGTTTTAGAAAAAGTTTACTATGCCGGAAAGTAAATACCTACATGTATGTCTCTCTTTCAGAGCTATAGTCACAGATGAGCATTAAAATACATACCGATTTCTGTAGGTACCATCTCACCACGTCTACATTTATACTTGATACAGTCTTTGCCATTCTTTCTTTCTCCTGGTCTTACACATTTTCCTTCAACCTCACAACCTACATCAAATAATCTTCATTTTAATTATAAAAAATAATTTGTTTATTTATATACAATAGATGGAGATATATTTATTAACATGCTGTCCATAACCTTCTTAATCTAGATTAGCCAAATAAACATAGATTGTATACTCACAATATTGTAAATTGATGATATGTACTGGCAGTGCAATACTTTATAAAAAATAAATGTAACTTGTTTTTTTGTTTTTAATTCACAGAGGAATATACCGTAAAAAGGCATGTATCATCCACATATTTTGATTTAGGAGTTTGGGGGTGCGGATAATACAACCCTATACGACTTGAGGATTTGGCCAAGTTCCCGAAGATCGATTGTTAGTCCCTGTCTAAACCAAACAGACTGTACACTGTTCTTAACATTGTGGATATAACAAAATATGTTGGTTTGAATTGTAAATTGCCTTACAGTTAAAATCAAAGCTCTATAAGAGCTGAAGGTGTTCTTATGTGTTTAAGTTAAATACTGTGAATTCATTTAATTTCGTGGGTACCAATTTTCGAGGTTAGAGAAATAAAGACATTTCGTGGTGTACGTAAATTCGTGGATTGCCACTTGTTCCAAAATCATTTTTTTTAATTTAAATCAATACTAGAGCTGTCGGCAAAGCCAGACTAATACCCCCGCAACTGCATTTGAGTACCAAGGCATGTCATTTTGAAATTTGACCTTCAGCCACATGGTAATTGGAAAGTAAATCTAACAGATATAAAGCCTGTCAGGCCTGAAATTAAAGGTTTTATTCCAATCAGTTCATATCTGGTACTTCATTTAAAGGGTAATACATTAAATAATATATAATTCGGTGGATACAGAGCTGATTTAACCAAAATTTTGGCACAAAATGAGCAAGGATCGTCTTCCCATGATGCATCCACACACCAAGCTTGATAATCCTAGGTGCTACAGTACAAAAGTTCTGCTCCGGACACGGTTTTACTATCATAAAGGTCAAAAGTCAAAGTCAAGGTCACAGTGACCTAAATTTGGAACGGGACACATCGTCTTCCCATGATGCATCCACACACCAAGTTTGATAATCCTAGGTGCTACGGTACAAAAGTTCTGCTCCGGACACAAAATGCACATGGTTCTACTATCATAAAGGTCAAAGGTCAAAGTCAAGGTCACAGTGACCTAAATTTGGTACTCGACACATCGTCTTTCTATTGTGCATCCACACACCAAGTTTGATAATCCTAGGTGCTACAGTACAAAAGTTCTGCTCCGGACACGGTTTTACTATCATAAAGGTCAAAGGTCAAAGTCAAGGTCATAGTGACCTGAATTTGGTACGCGACACATTGTCTTCCTATGATGCATCCACACACCAAGTTTGATAATCCTAGGTGCTATGGTACAAAAGTTCTGCTCCGGACACGAAATGTACATAGTTTTACTATCATAAGTGTCAAAGGTCAAAGTCAAGGTCACAGAGACCTAAATTTGGTACGCGACACATCGTCTTCCCATGATGCATCCACACACCAAGCTTGATAATCCTAGGTGCTACGGTACAAAAGTTCTGCTCCGGACACGAAATGCACATGGTTTTACTATCATAAAGGTCAAAGGTCAAAGTCAAGGTCACAGTGACCTAAATTTGGTACCCGACACAGCGTCTTCCCATGATGCATCCACACACCAAGTTTGATAATCCTAGGTGCTACGATGCAAAAGTTCTGCTCCGGACACGAAATGCACATGGTTTTAGTATCATCAAGGTCAAAGGTCAAAGTCAAGGTCACAGTGAACTAAATTTGAAATGCGACACATGGTCTTCCCATGATACATCCATACACCAAGTTTGATAATCCTAGGTGGTACGGTACAAAAGTTCTGCTTCGGACACGAAAGGGGACGGACGGACAGACGGACAGACATGGTGATTCCTATATACCCCCCCCAAACTTTGTTTGCGGGGGGTATAAAAAATAAAAATGATAAAATTCATGGCTTTAGTACCTTCAGTTTTGGTGTCAAAACACTGGCAAAATTTAGAACTTCACCTGTAATTAAAGTGTCACCAGGGGGGCATTCCATTGGCCTGTGAGTTGTGTGATGGACGTGCAGTACAGCAAACGAGTGATTAGGAACACCTGTACTGCACAGTTCCGTCTGTACCGACTGGAAAGGTGGTGTGAGTGGAACAGTCACGTGACCAAGATGGAAGCCAAATGTTTTGATTTGAACATTTTGCAAGTTTTTGACAAATAAAAATTACTCTCTTTATTGTTATAAGTATGAAATTGATTAATAACATATATATATTGATGTCAACAACTCTCTGGATGCGAGAGAATGGTTTCAGTGCTATTAAAATAAAGAAATGTAAAAGGGTGTACTGCACAGTTAGAACAGGAATAAAGTGTCGTGGAACTGGTCTTTAAAAGAAAGACACCAGTTTAGCATTTTCTGATCCTTTTCACATCAAAATGTGCATTATGTATGGCATGCCGTTTTCATATTTATTCACTATTTAAGATATCTCATATAATATATAAGATATCTCATATATTATATAAGATATCTTATTTAAAATATAAGATATCTTATATAAATTCAAATATATGAGATATCTTATATCTATATAAGATATCTCAATTAATATATAAGATATCTTATATATGAATTAAGATATCTTATTTAATATATAAGATATCTTATATACTAATAGAGATATCTTATATA
>MJUU01063674.1:0-15381 GCA_002080025.1 Modiolus philippinarum | reverse complement strand
CGTTTCTAAAAAACAAAGAATTATATTTAAAGAAAGAAAATATAATTAGATTAATTAATCATAATTAAAAAATAAATAAAAAAAGTATACAATTTTGCTTCCTATATACGCTATAATTACAAAGACCAAAAGTGTTTGATATTTGGATAAATATAAAAACAAATATAAATAAAAAAAATAAATATTTATCACCAGTTTTCTTCTTTTCAGCTTATTTTACGAATTTGCTTAATTATATTTTACAAATTGCAATAGTAACCAGCATTTTTGCAAATGTTTCACTTTTTAAATCTGTAAAAAATATTAATGTGTATTGAATTCTTATCTGATAATATTTTGTTTTAAAATGGAATGGAGACTGAGATTTTGGCCGAATTTCAATATAAACATCTGCCCCAGTTGTTCTTGGCAGTTCTTCAGGATAAAATGTAACATGTTTCAGATGAGGGAAGGCTTACTGAAGTGATAGGAATGGGAGAGAGTGACAACACCGATATGTACCACTGTGATTTGACTGAAGAAGTATTTAAGTGGCGATCCCAAATCAGACGAAATGGGTTTCTGAAGAACGCACATGGTATATACATTGATACATCAAATGAACACTAATTATTAAGTAAATAAAAAATAATTAATAAAAATTAAAACCGTAAATGTTGATAATAACATTTCAATTCACATAAGTTAGGCAGGTAGAATTATTTTTCGATAAACGAGGAGTGGACATGTTACTGCCTTTCTCCCCTCTCCTCAGTATCCCTTTTCTTTTTCATCCCTCTTTTCTCTCATCTCCCTTTCTTATCCCTTTCTCGTTTCTCCCTCACCCTCTCTCGTTTCTTTTGTTCGAACTTTACTCTGTCCGCCCAGAGCCATTTTTTTTCAATTAAGATAACACGAACGAAATACGTTGAAACTTTTATTTAATACATGTAATACATGCAAAATTTGATCGAGAAATGTTAATCTCTGGAAAATGTTATGAATAACCCAAATCCAACATCCTGAAATTAAATTATAATTTTCGATGAGAGACCATTACAAAGCACGACCCACAGCACAGACAAAATAGACACAGACCTGATAAACTTCAATGGAAATGCCAAAGATAACTTCAGCAAATACTTAGAGGATTTCCAACAAAATATAGACATTGGGAAAGGCCAAAAATTACAACCGATATTTATTTTTGAGTCGGACAGAGAAAAATTTCATGACATAACACGGTTAGTTACGTTATATTTAGTTTTGGTAATAAGGTTTGGTAATATACACTTAAAACGATAACAAACCTATAGGAATAGATCAAGGACGAATTTATGCCCCCTCCCAACATTCGGAGCAACAAAAAAGTCACACGATAAACAATTATACAAACAAATGGGTTCAGGTGGCTTAGGGATTTGCATCGTCGTTATTCAAAATTGTTTGCTCGGTGGTTTACCTTTTTGATTATTTTATTGTTATTTTTGTGAAGATATTTTCAAATAAATTTTTGTAGCTTTTTGATCTTGTTTAATATATAATTTTACGGTATTAATATTTCATACATTCGCTCCACAGAAAAACCAAAGCAACGTTAAAAAATGAGATACAAAATTTATTGGAAGAAATAGAAAATACACAAGAGGGGAGCATACTAGCCAACCAGTGGGAGAAAGAAGTGAAAAGGGGGGACAAAAAATGAGTACATTACATTCTATAGAGAGCTATCACAAGCAGTAGATGAAGCAACGTCATCGGACAAAAATACAGATTCCCGTAATAAAACGTTGTTTAAAAATATTCCATACGAGAAACTTTACCTTTTTCATTAGAGTTTGTTTCCTCTTATACAAAGACTTTCTCCATCATTTTCTATGAATTGATTGATTGATTGAATATTGTTTAACGTCTACTCAGCAATATTTCAGCTATATCAAGACGAGAACAAGATTGTTGATAAATTATCACTTTGGGGTATGGAAATGGCCATGGGACGGGAAATTCTGACTGCCACTGGAAAAGTAGGGTGAAATCGTCAAGGGCGGGGAATTTAGCCTTGTAGCCGATCACCTACGGACCACCCCAAGAAGAGCTTGCTACAAGGGTTCTTTAACGTGCAGGAAGCGTGGCATTTCTTCTATGAACGTTTGTCCTGTTGGACCAGTGTGGTGTGCTCCATAATTTGCTTCCTGGCCTTTAGTTTGCTTTCAAGGATTGCGCTTTAAAGTTTTTTTTCGTAAGGTTTACTTACCTATAAAAATATATACATGTATATTTGTATTCCTTTTCATTAATTATTTTTCAATAGTAACACATAATAAGTTATTTTACCAAATTGATAACATGCCATCACTTTCTTTCATTGAGACATATATTTAAACGGCATTTTTATCTTTTTTGGTGCACATTGTGAGATGTAATGCGATAGAAGTAGGGATTCAGTGTTTTATGCAGCCCCAGCATCCGGGACGTTACAAGATGGAAGACTGAAGACTAGAAGGTGACTTGCTTAAACGATTTAAGACATTTTTTTTTGCAAATATTTATCGTGAATATGGATAATGATCATTAAAAACTTAGCAGGAAAGAGAAGGGTGATGCTTTAAAGCTTCGTTTCCATGGTAATGCAGCAAAACATTGTATGAATGAAATGTGGTACGAAAATCGAAAGGATTGAACATTAAATACTCACCATCTTGCAGCTACACCAAACAAACGTGAAAGCGCAAAAAAAAATCACGTGATATCCCAATTAGGCTATATACTTATACCCCAATTAGGATACTGTATCCCAATTGGGATATAAAAGCTCAATTAGGGTTTCCCCCAACCTGTTGGACTTCAATTTTTGTAAATTTCACGTCTTTGTTCCTTAAGTATTCTACTGCCGTTGTTTGCATCCTGTTTATGTATTGATATATGACAAATAGTCTCTAAGATAAGAAATAGTTCATGATGAAATTTCTCACATCTAGTTAGATTTTTTAATGAGATGTGAGAAATTTCATAATTTACTTTTTTATAGTTTTAGAAACTGTTTCTCAAACAGCAAAATACCGAAGTTACTATTAATTTAGTTTCTGCATAATTATGTGCATTTTGACAACTTATGTCTGATCAGTGCAGATCAAATAAAAACATTTTGAAGTCAATATACCGGAATATTTGTTAAAACTGAAAGAGAACAAATTACAAATAGGATGTAAATAGAAAAGCCAAAATCAGCTACGGACAGAACTATGCAAGAGGGAGATACTCCTTAGTTTTGAACAAACTTTTGAAAATTCAGATATTACAAGTTGTCAAATGAAATCAGCTTTCGAGCCAGCACCAAAGTACTGTCTACTGGGTTGGTGAATAACATCGGGGACTAACAGTCCACATACAGAGGCATCGGCCCAGTGGTAATAAAATTATCAAAATAACAAAGTAACTATTAATTTATTTTCTGCATATGCGCATTTCGACAACTTATCTCTCTTTAGTGCAGATCAAATCCAATGACTGGATGAAAAACACCAAGGATTGTCTTCTGAATGATTTGGCCGGAAATTCCACGAGACTAGGGAAGAACAAATGTTTCAACACCGATCAGATAATATAAAAACTGGATAGAAATTAGAGCAAATTTTTTAATGCTCTGTTCATTATTCTTTTAGGCCACTATTCTTTAAATAGTGTAAAAAAAACATCACAAGATTTCTTAATGCAAACAACCTTCCCCGTCATATGAATGGCTTATTCCCACATAGCACTGAAAGCGGACAATGATGCTAGTCGATTGTGCTAACTATAAACTTGTAGAGACCAAAAGAAATGTGCTAATTGGTCACAATAACATTTCCATATTAAATATAATTACATTACTACTTACAACCTGTTAGATGCTCTAATATCTTCTTCACACCTTTCACTGAATAATACAAATGTAATCTATACAAATCCATCACAATAAAGTAGGTTCATTCCCCCTATTCCAACATTTTGAAATTTAGGGTAAAATTTTTAGAAATTCGTGTTGGAATAGGTGGAATTATTGTGTAAACATTTGGCAAACATTGGATTAGCTAGTAAAAACATTGTTCAATTAATGGAGTTAAATGAAAACTAAAAAATCAAATATGCATTTTTTAAAAATTTTAAACAGAAATAACTACATAAATTGCAATTGAAGAACTGAAATAATTCGCACTTACAAGATATCATATTACTAAATTATAGATATTTTTTTCATTTAGAATGCAAGTCCATATTTCATAAATGTTAAAGTTATATCATTTCAGAGTCATAAAGTAAAAGTAAACAGAAATCATTTCATTTTTAGGCGCAGAAGAAATTCTGCGGCTTATGTTGTCGCATAGAACGATGAGGACCATAAATCCACCAGGTTAAATAACACCCAATATATTTCAATCTTAGAATTCATGGATTCCTTGCATACGCACTCTTGAATGCAAAAACTACAAACAAACAGATTATATTTTCTAATACAGTGTCAAAATTACCACAATTAAAATGTTGTATTATTGTACATTTCACTCCACCATTTGGGACTATATTGGTAGATAATGCTATGAAGCCGCGGAAGCATAATAATCAACGCGGATAAATAATAAAATAGTTCTAATCATACCACTTGTATATATTATATAAATACTATGACTTCATCATTTAATCAGATATTGCTGTACATTCATCAGTTAATCAGTTGTGTGTAACATCATCACAATTGCAATAAAATGATATACATGTACATCGTACTCAACATATGGGATAAGGCATTTCTACCGTGGAAAGACCAATGCGTCTGTCACTCAACCTTGAATTTAATCGACGACTGAGAGTTTTGATTACACAAGTGCATTTTTTCAGACTAATTGTAAACGGATAGCGTGTAATTCATGTAATTCGTGTTTTTATTGACAAAAATTCAACTTGTTATTTACGACAATATTTCAACGTATACTTGGGCCACTTTGTATGGAAATACAAATCGTGTATATAATGCATTTTTGGCTGTGAAGGCTTTAAAGGCTTTATAGGGCCAATGGCTAAAATTAATCGCAATTTTTCTTTTCGAGTGCAATGAAAGATAAAAAACGATATTTCGAGGTATGTTATTCACGGTGCAGATATTGTTAAACTTGAAATACAATCCAAAATTTGCATGTAGCTTTAAGGTTTTTCAATGTCCGGCGACATTCACATTTTTATTCAATCTTTTAAAAAATCATTAACTGACCCTTTATTGTGAATCAGCTCAGTTGACTGCAGTCCTTGGTTTTTCACATTAAAAAAACTAGCTTCATTTTAAAATTAAAATCAAATGAAAATTGTTTTGATTATTTCTTAAATTGTCATTTTCCGTGTTTGTTTTGTGCACCTTGTACATTATCATACTTAAAGCTAGTTGCAGACCCCCTCCCTCAATATGTCACAAATCATACATTTTGAAAATTAAGACAACTGGTACAAAATGTAGTTAATTCAGTATTCATGGATATTGATTAATGCAATAACAGTACATTGTTTGAATACCCGAGGGCGTCAATCGTAGACTTGACGGTCAAAATGCAGTTTATAGGCGACGCGTAGCGGAGCCTATAAACGGATATTTTGACCGTCAAATCAAGATTGACGCCCTCGGGTATTCAAATAATGTACTGTTATTGCGATTCTAATGCAACAAATCAATTTCATGTTCTATTTTAACTCATGAATTTGTAACAATATTAGGAACCAGACTAAACAGGAAACCTACTTTGTCCTAGGTGTGTCGATGGTGAAATTGACGGTCAGATTTGACCAATCAAAACCTTCGTTATATAAATATTGCATTAGAATAATTAATTGACCTTAATATGTGTAAGGCATTTGGGTTCATTGAAATTTAGCATGCATCATTAGAAGTAGACATCATGCCGAAACGATTCGTCCGGAACATATTATCGATATACTTTCTTGCATGATTAGATCAGCTGGGGATTCGTACAGTCAATTGAATTGGCTGCATGGGCTAGCAGTACATTAACATTGTATTGCCTAAAACAGTGAATATTAAGGATCCATGTTACTCTAAAAAGTTGAAATGATTAGATATTTTTCTGTGAAAATGGTAAAACGTCTTTCTTTATTTTGGTCTTATATCAAATAAAATTCAACAGTTACGTAAAATACCTTATTGGCGTAAAGTAAAATGCCATAAGAACAATATTAAGTTGATTTTACTACAATTGAACCTAACTAAAACAATTGGAAGGAAAAGTAATCTTAACCTATAAATGATATAATGAAATGTAAGTGAACTGATGCACTATTAAAGCTGATTAATACAGCTTCAGCTGAAGAGTATACATGCTTTTGTCAACAGAGCGAAAATTTACACATCAAGGGTACAGTAGGGTGCAGACATAACCTCTCGCCAAGTTAACTTGAACCAGTCATAAAAGCTCTTCCAAGTTAACTTAGGACCGTTTTCAAGTTAACTTTGACCAGTCATAGAGCAGTCATAAAAGCTACTTTAAGTTAACTTTAGAACTGTTCTAGAGCCCTGACTGCTCTGACCTGTTCTGGTCATAGAATCCTGACTGCTTTGACCTGTTCTGGTCGCAGAGCCCTGACTGCTCTGACCTGTTCTGGTCNACATGATATAAATGATGCAAAGATGGCTTTGCAGCACAATAAACATCTATACATGTATATATCCAAACGATATTATGATCACTCTCCTCAGTGCTAGTGACTTTAAAATGGACAGCAAAGCGCTTAAATTATAAAGCATAAAAAAATTGTATTGAAAAAGTGAATTGCAACGACGAGCAATATGCATTTACACATAAATTATCTTTGGTCACAGTGATTGTCTTCGATACTAAAACATCCACAGATAAGAACTTGCATTTTCCAGATACTAGATAAGTAGACCCAATCTTGGATTATCGATATATTTAATGGTGAATAAAAGGATATGGAGTAAATGCATTATTAAAGCTGATTAATACAGCTTCAGCTGAAGAGTATACATGCTTTTGTCAACAGAGCGAAAACTTACACATCAAGGGTATGTTCAGTCACTGTTGCAATTGTCTCTGCAGAAGTTTTATGGTCGTTACCATGATTTGACAGACCGTTACAATGTTTCTATTTCACATATGAGAATAGATATATTTGGGTAGATCCAGAGTTGATTACTGGACTGACAAACACCGACCGTGACAATACCGGACTTTTCACATTTGCAGTGTGACGGGTGCCACGGGTGGAGCAGATCATACTTACCATTCCGGAACACCTTATGATACCTCAGTTTTTGTAGGGGTTCACACTGTAAGTGCCTTAGTTTTGTGTCGTTTTTGTTTTCTTTTTAGATTATTTGTTTTGTCTTTGTCATGCTATCTGAATTCGTGTTGGATATGATTTACCGAGATTTTTTATTTTTGATTTTGGAATTCCCCTTTTCATCAGTCTTGCTTCGGTATTCGTTTGCAGTGCTAACTTGGGTTAAGAGACTTGTTTATTTAAAGATCTGATATAAGATGTGTAAGATCGTCTAAAAAAGTTTCGAGAGCTGATTTAGAACCCCGGTACAGAGTTTTCCAGAGATATCTGGAATGTATGATGCATTAAAATACAGTGGATTCCTGTTAATTGAATACCTTGTTTGTCAGGAAAAAATATGCAATTAACAGGAATATTCTATTAAGAGGAGTTTCAATCTTGCTGTAAAAACATGTCAATTAAACTTGAAAAGAGTCAAATGACGAGTTAATTATTAAACAAACACAGAGATTACATTCTGTTTTTACAAAATTATTAATTGATTTGACATTTCATAATTAGATATCTCATTTTAATTAGTTTTTTTCAGAATAACTTGCTAAAAAATATATACTTTTAATGCTAAATTTCACAAAACATGTCTTGATTTGAAAATGAAACTATNCTATAAAATTAAGTTGCTGTGTTTAAAGCTAGCAACTATCCATTATAATATCCATTTCTGTAGAAAATGAACACACCAAAAAGTCATTACAGGAAGCTTCAACTAAATAAAATAAAATCGCTTCAAAATTTTTCTGATAATACTTCCTTGAATTCAAACGGCTATCTAATCAAATCTCCAAAATAGGTCTGATCAAAGCTGTATATAAGACTAACTGCAGACAAAATTACAAATATGTTTAGTCAAAAACAATATTTACATCTATCATGTTCTTTCAAAGTCACCAAAATACAAAAAATATATATATTTCGAAGATATGCTAACTGATTCTGCGACTAAACAGTACTTCGGTACTTTGATTAAGTAAAGGAATCTGCATGAGCACACTGGGCAATGTCAGTTTTGCATCTTGAAGTTTTGTTTTCAAGCAAACAATTTGGTCAATTATAGCGAGGATGAGTGTCTAGGAGTCCCCAATTTCTCTAGAAATCTCTGATTCCCTGTCGGCAAAGTCTGGATTTCTATCTTTTTTTTTTCCTGTATTAAAAGGTTGGATTTAGATAATTTAGTTAGGGAAACCAAAGAACCTAACAAGAAAACCTAGGATTCCAGAGGAAAAGGTGTTTTTTTTCTGGAGCAAAGAGAAAACATTAGTTGAGTCATTGAAACTCATTGTAGCTAGAGATTTGCATGCATTTGCCATATTTTGTAAGTTAATAAATTTCGAAATGCATTTTTAATGTCTGAGACCGCACTTATTTGCTATATTTCCCATTTCGGAAATTTATACATTTTGTAATTTCAAAATGCATCTTAAAGGTTATAATATATTTCTGAATCGAAACTTTTGTTTGCTACGGGAAACTCAAGTTTTGATCAGAAAACCTAAGGATTCCCGACCACATTTTCCAGAATTTTAGTGTTTTATTTCAAAAGGGTCAGTCTGAGCTATTGGCGCCGTTGTTTGTCCATCTCGCATTTTCATCAACTCATCTGAAACTATAAGAGCGAATTCAACCAAAAACTTTACAGGAACGTTGACTGGTATGTCTTTTACAATAATTGTTTATTTGATTGCTCCGGAAAAATGTCCACCAGCACAGAACATAGTTTAACATTGAACACTACTGGAAAACACCATTTCAAGCATTTGGTTTGAAACTATTGGAGCAAATGTAAGTTCACTGTACCAGAATTATTAACAGTGGGTTTTTGTCGAAGAATGCTCATCGTGTGCATTTTTGTCACATGTACATTCACTCCATATCCTTTCATTTTTTCATATCAGTCTGGGTTCAACAAAAAACCTGGCTGTCATTATGGAACATAGTTTCAAGGTGGACCTGACTGGAAAACTACCTGCTACTAAGTATTTTCGTTAAGCTCAGTTTCTTAAATTTATAATATTTCCATCTCATTCATTCAAATTAGGTGTCTTGCATTAATTTAAAAATAAATATATTATAAAACTGAAAAGTTATACTTAATTTTTTGTTGAAAACATCGAGTTATTAAAAAGGGGACATTTCCTATGCTAACTCCATAGTTTATAAATGTACTATTTTCAAAACTTTCAAAAGTATAATATTCATTATTTTATAAAAGGAAAATTTATTAACATCATTTTTTCTCAGGTAGGTTAATTATTGTAAAAACATATTATGCTATAACATTATGTATTTTTGTCTGCATTTCCGGGAATTGGGATATCATTTCCGGGAAAAATTATTTTCATTTTAGGGAATATTTATATATCATTTCCGGGATTTTTATAATAATATTTTCCACTTATATAAATCATTTCCAGGAATTCTAAATAGACAAATATACCTCAGCTAGGTACAAAATTCAAATCTACCAAAATCTATCCATGTCCATATAACATTTATGTCCTATTCACTACGGGAAACTGAAAGAAGATTTTGAGCAGAGTACAGTGCACCATATGCAACGTTGTAAATTTAGCATTGAGTTTTGATATTCATATGTTCAAAAAATGAATATATACCTGGTCCTGCCTCCAAATTGGTTGTGATCACCTCGGGAAATTGAAAAGGGACTATGAGCAGAATACATTGTAAACCGTTTTGCATCATCTGAAATGCTTTGCATTTATCATTGTTTAAAAACGGAAAACGGTAATTTATTTTCATATACTTGTGCACCTAGACCCTTATGTTCCTTTAATCTATGTACATGAAGTTTTTTTTTACGAACCATTTAAAAGACACCTTCGTCGGTAACTTGAATCACATCTTTAAGTTTTACAATATTCGTGTACTCAAAAAATTTCGGAAACGATGCGTATGTTTTTACCGGAAAAGAAATATAGACATTTCCGGAAATGATAATTAAGAAATTTATAAAATGCTCTGAAATTAAAGTCATTCATTCATTCATATCTTTAATTCCTCAATGCATGAGATATATGAATACATGTATAATATAATATAATAATACCCAAAAACACAGGAAAACATAAAACATGCAGGAAAAGGGTATATATGTACAACAAACATAATATGTAAAATTTGCACTGACGCTCGACCAACACACACACACACACACACACAGCCCCCNGGAAAAGTCAAACATATATACATATAAAATAGATTTTCATATAACGTCAATATTAAGGGCTCGCAATGATAAATAAATGCTAATGCCCTCACTAAGCTGCATCATGCATCGGCATAACTGCAGTTTACCGTTCTATTGTACATCGCTGAGCATTGAAAAATATGACAGTGACAAAGCTTTGAAAAATTTAAGGATTCGCTATCATCAAGAGACGTTATTGGTTTCTTACCGAGAAGGATTCTGTAAAGTGTTTCGTGATCGTAACGATCGAGTTCCTGGAAGAGATGTAAGTCTAAGTTTTCAATGACTAAGTCCCAAAATGTGCTGCGCAACGATAATGTAATAATAGGACGGTCGCAACACGCGTGTACGAATAAGTCGGTATACGATCGCTGACAGCCGTGACAAGTCTTCGGCCTAGAGTCCGGAACATCTGTCAGCAATTTCGTAATTAAAAAAGATGTACGTATTTCGCGGAATGTTACCGAGTGCTTCCAGTAGGTCGCAAAGATGACTTCGGTTTGAATGTCTTTAAATCTATTAAAATCCATATCAACATTTATACGGTTGTACCAACGCAACGATTTTTCAGCTGCAATATTACGATTCACAAAATTTTTCCATTGGCGTTTATTCAGTAACGAACCGTTATTAACGAACGCCATAAAATACTCTTGTAGACTATATTGCTGTATTATCTGACAAATATTTGGAATAAAACCCAATTGTTTACGTTCAGGATACATAAGGTAGGAAAACAATCTGGTAAGAAATATTTTCTTTGGTAACGAGTTGTCGTCAAGACTGCATAGTTTATGAAGAAAAAGTTTTTTTTTTCTCAATTTGACTAATAATAGGATGAATACCAAGGATGCTTCAACACATATCAGACCGGGTATTCGTTTTAAGACGGAGAATATGTTTGGCAATAAAATGTTGAAACGTGTTTAATATGTTAAGATCCGAATTCTTAATATTATTCCACAGTTCACTGTCGTATAATGTAGATGGTAAGACAACTGATTTATAAAGTTTCAACAGGACGTTCGGATTGGTTACTTCCGACGTGATTCCTTTTAAGGCAAAATATGAGTTTTTCCCTTTCCGACACGCGTTAGACGTCCTTTCGCGAGACTTGAAATTGGAATTTAATCGATACCATAATGCGTATGACTATCTTGCACCGGAATATGTTCATTTCCAATGAACCAGTCGAAGTTAGGTAGCGGACATCTTGTGTTAAGTGAGAATTGAAGCACGCATGATTTTTTTGGCATTAAATTGAAAACGCCATCGAGTGGAGTACTCGTAACAGACACTCAACATGCGTTGGAGGGACGCTGGAGTTATACCGATGCATGATACATCATCAGCCAAGGAGGGTGCACAACTGGAAATATTCATAATACCTGTATTTGTGTTCATCTTTCCAATCTCGTTTAACATGTCATTTATAAGAATAAGGTAAAGTAAACCAGAAAGTACTCCTCCCTGACTAACACCCTCTTTGACATTAAAAAATTCTTATTGACATTGATTTACAATGATTGCACTTTTTGTATTAGTGTGACAATCGTCTATTATAGCCATAATTTGCCATTTACACCATGTTTTCTTAAGTTTATACATTAAACCTTTCCTCCACACGGTGTCAAAGGCTTTTCTGCTGTCTAAGAAAGCAACGAACACATTGCTTGCACGTTCAATATTATAGTATATTGTTTCTTGGAGGTTAAAGGCAGCGGTCAAACGGCTAAGGCCCTTCTGAAACCCCTGCTGTTGTGGGTTCGGGAATATTGAATTAACGCCAATCGCGTCTTCTAAATTGTTCAAAAATTTTTAGTACACACGATAATAAACTAATAGGTCTGTAGCTATCAGTAGATGTCTTCAATTTGTTATTGCCTTTATACAAGGACACAAGCAAACCATATTTCAAATCTATAGGTATTCTACCAATCCTTATAATTTTGTAAAATAATGTAGTTAAAAAAGTCGGGACAGCTTTACCCCCATAAATAATGTGTTCATGTTGGATACGGTCATACCCTCCTGCTTTTCGTCGCTTTAATTTTCGAATAATATGTTCGACTTCAACTACCTCAATATTTCCACCTTGGATCGGTTCATTACACGAACGCGTCGATGCGGAAAATTCATCATATTCTTGGTCTACAATTACAAAAACAGGAAAACAGCAAACACCTACAATGGCCAGGAACTACAATCACATGCCACAATTTACAAGCAAACTGCCCCAGAAAAACAATAATGAAAACAAGAGACAAACATAAATAACGATAGGAACTCGGGATAGCCGGACTTGGTACCGGCACTAGCAAAAGCCAGTGGTAGGGTTAAACCGGTTTATGGGTACCCAAACCTTACAAGACGTTTTGTTTCGACGTCGAAGGATTCACAATCAACACCTTTATATAAACTTGAAAAAATATTCCCTAAACGCATAGACAACCGATTCTGGAGATGTATTTACAGTTTCGTTATAACCCTCGATAGTTAAATTGTCTTTAAAAATACTAATGGAAGTACAACCTACAATGTATATTTTATGAAAAATTACAATCTTGTTTTTCTGAAACATACTGTGTGCGAGATTTAAACTGACGATTTTTTTTGCTGGCTACCCTTTCCCTTTTTATGGACTAATGGACCATGATACACAAACACGTGGGCCTAATTTTAATCAAAATAATAAAAAAACTTTACCAAGCTGCAGTTAATTTGAACGGATGAAAAACACTTACATCTTGTTATACTTTAGATATGCCATATGTTGTATTTTGCTTATTTGGATTCTGCATAATTAAAATCAAATTTGATGCAACTTTATCATATAAAACAATAAGGTCAGTAAGTCTCGTTCAATTTTGAAACTTTCATTGCAAAACTTGTACCTTAAAGTTATAATTTTCACTATGATATGTGATGTTCTAAGCAAAAAGTGCAATGTAATGATGCAGTATCGTCATGTGGAAGCGGGAAAAGTTTTCAATTTTCAATTTTATCGTGATTTTTCGGTGTCACACTCAAGACCTTTAGACCCCTCTATGTAATCAAAGCAAAAAAAAAATGATTTCGCGTAGCTGTCAATCTAAAGGCATATTTACAGTTCATAGGTGATACAACGCTCAATTTTGTGCTGGGGTCGACTTGAACTTACTACGGGGTATGAGCACAGCTCATCTTTGAAGGTCAAATAGTGACTTCAAGATGAAAAACAACAATAAAGGCGGTATTCCATTGTTTGTTTTACAACAAATTTGTAGAGACTTTGTGTCATGCGCATTTACTCCATATCCTTACATTGGTAACCTTATTCTTTGGACTCTATTATGGAGTTTGTTTCTAAGTCTTAGCTTTTTCTATTTTAACACTTAGCATATTGTTTATTCAGTTAAATTAGTCAAGGACCACGGGAAGTACCCATATTGTGATTTAAAATACGACAGTGTAACCGCACAGTATGAAATAATAAAAAATTATACAAATCTAATAGATCAATTTTAAAGGTTTCAAAATTAATTTCTATGATTTGAGCAACAATAACAGCTAAGCATCAAATAACATACAAATTAAAATAAAGTCTACATCAATTATCTTCATGATCAGATTGAATATCACTTGATTAATTCACAATACATTTTAACTGTAGCTCAAGTTTTTCCAGTAACTCAATCTCTGACAGATGTTAAATTGTGTCTTAGAGACAAGGATATCTGATGAAAATTTTATTATCCGTAAGGAATATCTTGTGACAAAACACATCCATGTGCGTATCCGTAGTATATAACAGCAAACTAAATAACGGCTAATCAGACCAATCATTACTACATTATGTGCTCCCAAAAGCTTTTATTAATCAGAAGAAAAGACCAATATTCGCTTCCTGTTTGTGCTCTTCCAGATAATCAAACACTGTAAAGGATGTTCGCTATGTCTATCACGTTTTCAGAATTCTCTGGCTTTTCCAAACAAATCGTTTGATAAATTCATAGCTCTGGTTATAGCTTATATTTTGCATTTCCATTTAGATTTTCCTTGTTTTTTTATTTTCTTAAAAAACCTTCCAAATGTTTTTATTTGACTTTCACTTGCCATAAACAGAAACATTATTTACAGAAACTTGCTGGTGGACTGCTATTCCCTGAGGATATTTCCAAACCCAGAAGTCAGTATTTCGATGCTGACCCGAATACTGATTTTGTTTGGAAACTTGCAACACCAAAAGTTATAAAATTTTGATTAAAACTAAGGTGTTTTTCGCTCATGAATAGCTTGTCTTTATCTCATTTAAATTTATTTATATTGTATATCTATATATCTACATTCAGATTTTACCAAGTTTGGACCATAGCGTTTGGTTTATGGTCTTCTCACTTACTTTCCAAATGTTCTGATTTGATCTGCATTGAAGACACTTTTCGCTCTTTCTATTCAGAGGATGGTATTTTGGAATGGTTGCATAGTGTCTTTATCGTTTGCTGTATAATGCGGGACGTTCGAGATAGGAACTCGTTTGTAATTGAAGGCATAAAAGGAGTGCTTCAATACCTGTAACTGGGACTGACTGGATTCGGACCTTTTGAATTAATTTCGAACTCCAACAAGATCCAACACTTTAAGCGTACCACAAAATTTCCCCAATGACAATAGTTTACTAGATTTTTCATTGACGTAACAAATTTCCCTGGAGCGCTACTACATTTATTACATAGTGTTCAGTCCAGGTATGAGTAAAGCTCATTGTTGAAGGCCTCATGGTGACTTCAAGATGAAGAACAACAACAAAAGTGTTGTTCAATTGCTTGTTTTTACAATGTATTCGTAGAGCCTTTGTCTCATTTGCATTTACTCCA
>MJUU01063673.1:100163-110478 GCA_002080025.1 Modiolus philippinarum | reverse complement strand
TTGTCACTACAGAAGTTTTACGGTCGTCACCACGATATGACAGACCATTACAATGTTTCTGTTTCACAAATGAGAACATATATCTTTGGGTAGATCCAGAGTTTGTTACCGGACTGGCTAACACCGACTGTGACAAAACCGGACTTTTCACTGGCAGTGTGACGGGTGCCACGCGTGGAGCAGATCGTGCTTATCCTTCCGGAGCACCTGACGATACCTCAGGTTCACACTGCTAGTGCTTTAGTTTTGTGACGTTCTTGTTCATTTTTGTTTATTTGTTATGTCTTTGTCATACTGTCTCAATTCGTGTTGCTGTGTATTGCCGTGATTTTGGATTTATGACTTTAGAATAAATCCCAGACATTCTGCCCACTGGAGGCTGCCATATTTGTTGTTGTTGTCAGAACATGACATGTGAATAAGCGATGAATATTCATGAAGTAAGAGTGCAATGCCGCCCACAAACAAATTATAATGTGCATAAACCATTCCCCATGCATGCATTTATGACGCTTTTTCAATTAAAGTTGAATATCCTATCTATTTTCAAGTCTTAAGTAATTTGTTTTAGTGTAGAAAAGCGCTCATATGCGGGGGAATGGTAAAAGCGTAAAAGGTGTATCTGTGACGGAATGGGATAAGGCGCGTGGTAAGGAAATTAAGTGAACAACATACCCTGCATGTTTGGTTGGAATATGATTTACAGTTTTGAATGATTTGTCTACTGACCTAAGGCCACTTACTGTGAAGTTGTGTATCAGTTCTGTAATGTTAGATGTTAGATGAACACTTTAGTGAGAGAATTCACTTCCTGTGTGAGAGGCCGTCAAAATTGGATTAGAATTTAATACTGGATTGTCTTCAAAAGACAAACAATTGGCCCTGACAGCATCTACTAAGTGATGTAAAATATTCATCCATGCTTTTGGAGAAAGCGCTTAAGGGGGTGAAGGCGCAAGTAGTAATCAGGCTTGTTTAGGGGGGGGTCCCAATATCCCATATCCCAGTAAGTCTGGACGAAAATATCCCTTTGAAAATTAAAGATATCCCATTAATTATTGAAATATTCCATATTTCACAGTCAAAACATCCCATATCCCAGTACTTTTTGTCTCAAATATCCGATATCCCATTAGCAAAAGTGGTACTAAATATCCCGTATCCCAATATACCCTAAACAAGGCTCAGTAATGGCTCTAGTATCACAATAAAACAAGAACCGGTTCTCTTCACATAACAAAGGAAAGGTCTGGGAGAATATCAAAATCCTGAACCAACCCACTGAACAAATACGGCAAAAGAAAAAGATGTGCTACTAGTATATGCCAGAGTGTATTGCATTGGGCAATACACATAAAGAGTTTGTTAAAATTGTTGAGGTGTGATTGGGATCAAATAGATGATTGAAGCTTAACACTGTTTACTAACAACATACAAAATATGAAATATTTGTAATTGAATCTCAAGGGACAGCCATAAGAGCTGCTTTTACCCGCACTAATTGTTTCACCAAGATATGGAAAATATTGAGCCAGAATCAATTAGTTTAACAGACAATTGCGCCCATTTCATTTTGGAGATGGTAAAATTGTATATTCTTCTAAACAAGCTACTATATATATGCAAAATTGGGAATACCCACTGAAAAATTGAAACTGAAGCAGTTAAATCAGATATTCCTCGACTGCTTAGTAAATCGTCATTAAAAAGGCTGGAACGGTTTTAGATTTGAAACTTTATAAAGCTGTAATGTTCAGTGAACCAGTACCATTAGAGTCACTATTGTATGAATACATTTTATTTCAAATGATAATTTGGAACCCTTGAAACAAGATGAAGAAGTCTTTGTAATCAACACTGACATGTCAGATAAGAAAAAAAAGTATTTTGACAAAATTGCACAATTTGGACATGCTTTTGAGGATAGAGTAAGTCAGTTATTGAGAAGAGCATTCAGGAACTTTTACGTTATTGCAGAAAGTGACAACCAACTGTAAAATATATACATTACACATAAAGTCTAAAGCAAGACATGTCGTTGGGCTACCCCAAAAGCAAGACATGTCGTTGGGCTACCCCTAACGCATTATAAACATAATTTGGATAACTGACAATCGTTCTTTACATGTTACAGTGAAATCAACAAAATATGTGTCGGATAAAAGATTTAGATCGGAAATCAGTAGTATCAAAGAACTTATATGTTCAAGCCAAACTGAAGCAGTCAAATGGATAGACACAAAAATAAACTTGCAGACTTTTTAACAAATAACCCCAATAATACAGGGTTTCATTTTAAAGTACATGTATGTTAATAAACCTTGATGTTATTTGCTTCAAAGTTGGACTATATTTCCTGGTAGCAACCATTTTGGATTGAATGAAGACTTACTGGTCACGTTTTTTGAAGGGGGTCAACTAAGGACTTTTGTGACAAGCTTAGTTCCAATTGGCCAAGTAGTTTCAGAGGGGAAGATCTTTGAATGCTTTCTGCAGGGTCAAATAATGTAAAACTAGGTTCCTCACTGCCAACCATCTTGGATGTAATGCTGACTTGCCTTAAACATTTTTTCAAAAGGGCCAAGTATGAGATATTTTGACCAAGTTTGGTCCTAATAAGTGGCTTAGTAGTTTCAGAGGAGAAGATCTTTGAATGTGTTTTCCCAATTCCAATAACATCCAATGTTTAACTATGTTTCCTGCTGGTGGCCATCTTGGATGCAGCGCAGACTTGCCTGACATATTTTCTAAGGGGGACCACTCACCGACTATTGTGACCAAGTTTGAATCCAACTAACAAATTTGTCTAGTAGTTTCAGAAAAGAAGATCTTCTAAGGTTTTCCAATAGGGTCCAATGCTATAGCAAGTTTTCCACTGGTGGCCATCTTGAATGAGGTCAGACAACTTGACCATGTTCAGTAAAATGTGGTCCTTGACATACTGAACATTTTTGCAACAATAAATTTAGACAAAATGTACAAAATCACAAAAACAAGTGTGGATCGTATTGCAAGGCAATACAGGAGTCCCCTACCGGTGGAATAATTCAGTGATACCAGCCAAAATAGTTAAAGAAAAGTTTTCCTAGCCCAAGGCCCATAACTTCGTAAAAAATCAATGGACCCAAACCATACTCAACCTTGATCTGTAACCCATAGTAGTTGATTAACAATGCAAATATCAGCTTAATATCTGAAACGGTTTAGAAAAAAGTCTGGAAAACCTATATTTTACCCAAATTTTCTAAGTCAAAGGCCCATAACTCAGTCCAAAATCAATGGACCGGAACCAAACTCGATCTTGATCTGTAACCCATAGTGGTAGACTCACGTAGCAATTATTAGCTTCATATCTGAAACGGTTTAGAAAAAAAGTCCGGAAAACCTATAATTTACCAAAATATTCTGTCAAAATTTTCTAAGTCAAAGGCCCATAACTGCGTCCAAAATCAATTGACAGGAACCAAACTCGAACTTCATCTGTAACTCATTATGGTAGAATCACATACCAAATATTAGCTCAATATATGAAACGGTTTAGAAAAAAAATCCAGAAAACTGATATTTTACCGAAATAGTCAAAGTCCTGGTCCGCCATAACTCCATCCAAACTCTGTGGACCGAAACCAAACATGAACTTCATCTGTAGTTCATAATTGTTGACTCACATACCATGTATTAACTCAAAATATGGAACGGTTTAGAAAAAAACTCCGAAAAACTGATATTTTACCGAAATAGTCAAAGTCAAAGTCCCATAACTCCGTCCAAACTCATTGGACCGGAACCAAACACCAACTTCATCTGTAACTCATGATGGTAGACTCACATACCAAATATTAGGTCAATATGTGGAAGGGTTTAGAAAAAAAGTCAAGAAAACTGATTTTTTACCGAAATAGTCAAAGTCCAAGTCCCATAACTCCGTCCAAACTCAGTGGACCGGAACCAAACATGAACTTCATCTTTAACTCATGATGGTAGACTCACATACCAAATATTAGGTCAATATGTGGAACGGTTTAGAAAAAAAGTCCGGAAAACTGATATTTTCCCGAAATAGTCAAAGTCCAAGTCCCATAACTCCGTCCAAGCTCAGTGGACCGGAACCAAACACGAACTTCATTTGTAACTCATGATGGTAGACTCACATACCAAATATTAGGTCAATATGAGGAACGGTTTAGAAAAAAAGTCCGGAAAACTTGAGTGTGTCGGACTGGCGGACTGACGAAGTGCAAACCTAAAGTCCCCTTCGGCGATGCCGGTAGGGGACTAATAAGACCAACAAGAACTGTCGCCGAATGGCAGTCAAATATACCCGCACTCATTGAACCCTGAATCGATACGAGTGCAAATTTAAGTGGGTGTGGACACAATAAGGTGTGGACACAATACAAGTATGGACACAATACAAGTATGCACACAATGATATAATCTTCAAGAAAGAACTTTTCGTAAGGGTGCCAATGAAAATACTCTGTCAAAATCAAACTTCACAATATCAACGCCTTGAATTATTTCTTTGAAAAATTGTCCAATTCTAAAATAAAGGGCTACGCTGAGCGCAGCATGATAGGACCGCAGCATATCGACCACTGAAATTTCAACAAAAGTAGTTGAAAGTGAATGTGGACACAGTAAAGAGCTTGACACAATAATTAGATGGACACAAAAAGAAGCCTGACACAGTTATTAGCTGGACACAAACTAGGGAAAATCAACCCTTTTTATCACTTGTTGATAAAAAAAAACATGAGAGCTATGCAAAATATGTTACTATGAACTAAAAGCTTACACCAAGAGAAATCCAAAGAAAAAAATTCCATCCTAATCCGATGAAAAGAGAAGATTTGACATATTTAGAAAAATTGTAATTTTAGCCCCTTTGACCCCTTGTAGCTCGGAAAAGGTAAGAGCTCCGCCAAATCCGTTGTCATTTTACTGAAAGCTTAGTTCAAGAGGAATCCAAAGAAAAAAATCCCATCGAAATCCGATGAAAAATAAAAAAATTAAAATAATCTGCAAATTAACAATTTTGGTCCCGTTCGGTCCTTCATAGCTGGGAAAGGAAACAAGTTAACAAAAATCTAATAGCTGAGCGCCGTATTTTTTTGCAAGGAATCCATTTGATAAAACTGCATCAAAATCAGACTTCAAATAAAAAAACATTTTTTGAGATTCGCCCGTTTGGCCCCATTTATCTCGTGAGCGGTACATACTACGTGAAATCCATTGGGCATACCCCAGATTGGAAATTTCCTCAGAAGCACAGTGAAACAAACCCCATCAAAATCCAATAAATAATAAAAATTCTACAGTCAAATGTGTGAAAACACCCAATTTCACCCCTTTTTGGCCCCTTATTCTAAAACGGGCGGGGCCACCAACTCAAATTAAAACCTCTGTTTACGCGTGTGCCAAGATACATCTTACCAAAATTTCGTAAAGATCCGTCCACTAGAAGCAAAGTTATGCTGTCCACAGACGCCGACGACGCCAACGCCATACCATTATAAAATTTTTGCGGTCGTATAGATTTTGTTGCAGAAGGAATCAACGAAAGTCTCAGTCAAATTACCTCCCCTTCCTTATTTCGAACAATAATTATATTCCTTTGTGCACATATCCATATAATGCCCTTTCTTTGTGTAAAGTTTCATCAAAATCCTTCTAGTGGTTTAAGAGGAGTTGCGCTTACGAGGTAACCCATACATAGGGAATCAAAGAAAAGTCAAAGTCAAATTATCTCCCCTTCCTGGTTTCTGACAATAACGTGCATTTCTCCGTATAGTGTTCTTCCTTTGTGTAAAGTTTCATCAAAATCCTTCAAGTGGTTTAAGAAGAGTTGAGCTTACAAGAAGGGTGAAGACAGGCGGACAGACAGGGTAATTCCTATATACCCCCAAACGTTGTGGGGGTATAATAAAGAGCAATAACTCATAAACGAGTCTTCGGATGTTCTTCGAAATTTCCATGGTAGTAGATTGATTGATTAATATAGGGTTTAATGTCACTTTCAGCAGTATTTAAGCTATCTCATGACGGTCAGTTTTGGTGGTGGAGGAAGCCGGAATGCCCGGAGAGAACCATAGACCTTGGGCAGGTAATTGACATACCGTATCACTTACGATTGTAAGTCAAGTGCACCCTTTTTTGTAATGTACAAAGTGGGGCGCGAACTCACACCGCAGTGGTGATAGACTAAAGTGGTTGTATAGGTAGTAGAACTACCTTAACCACTCGGCCACTCACTCCACCCCCNCCCCCCCCCATGTAAGTAGATCTTGAAGTGCTGAACATTTTTTGCGATTTAAACTTAACCTCTTTCTCAAACTGTTTTCACGAGAAGTTTGACCAATAAGGGGCAATAACTCCCATATGGGTGCTAAGATTTTCTTCACAATTGCAATGTGGGTGTAGATCTTGATATGCTGAACATTTTTGCAATTAAAACTTAACCTCTATCTCAAACTATTTCCTATCTCAAACTGTTTAAGAAATATAAGACTAAATATATTAAATCATGAAAAATCTAACAAATAAAGGGCAATAACTCCATATGTGTATTTAGATTTTCCTCAAAATTGTGGGTACGTAGATCTTGATATGATGGACATTTTTGCAATTAACACTTGACCTCTATCTCGAAGACGAAATATAAAAAATCAAGACAAATTTGACAAATAAAGGGCAATAACTCTTATATGGGTATTTTGATTTTCTTCAACATTGCGTAGTTCTTAACTGATACGCTGAACATTTTTGCAATTTAAACTTTGCCTCTATCTGGTTATAATTTTTTTAAAAATTAAAATGAACAAGAGCTGTCGCCGAATGGCAACCAAATATATCCCCGCTCATTGAACCCTGAATCGATATGGTAAGTGCAAATTTAAGTTGGTGTGGACACAAAACAGGTGTGGACACATCACCAGTGTGGACACAGTACAAGTGTGGACACAATACAAGTATGGGCACAATGATATTATCTTCAAGAAAAAACTTTTCACAAGGGTTCCAATGAAAATACTCTGTCGAAATCAGACAAATATAAAATTCACCCTTTTTTAGCCTATTTGACGTTTTACAAAAGAATCATTCCCATTAGAGAAATTTCATTACAACACTTTGAAAACAACTTTTCCAGAGGATTATAATGAAAAAGTATGTCTCTCCTACAGCTTGATTTCACAATATCTACGCTTTAAATTATTTCTTTGAAAAAAAATCATTGCAAAAGACATCAACAAAATTCAGTCAAATTATCTCCCCTCCCTGGTTTCATACAATAATTACATTCCTTCATATACATATCCATATAGTGTTCTCCTTTTGTGTAAATTTTCATCAAAATCCTTCCAGTGGCTTAAGAGGAGTTGAGCTTACGAGGTAACCCATACATAACGAATCAATGAAAATTCAAAGTTAAATTATCTCCCCTTCCTGATTTCAAACAATAATCATATTCCTTCATGCATATCTACATATAGTGTTCTTCCTTTGTCTATAGAAAGTTGTCCTTACGAGGTAACCCATACACAGGGAATCAACGAAGTCAAATAATCTCCCCTTCCTGGTTTCCGACAATAATAATATTACTTCATGCACATCTGCATATAGTGTTCTTCCTTTGTGTAAAGTTTCATGAAAATCCTTCAGGTGGTTTAAGAGGAGTTGCGCTTACGAGGTAACCCATATATAAAGGAATCAACGAAAAGTCAAAGTCGAATTATTTCCCCTTCCTGGTCTCGGACAATCATTACATTCCTTCATGCATATCTCCATGTAGTGTCCTTCCTTTGTGTAAAGTTTCATCAAAATCCTTCATGTGGTTTAAGAGGAGTTGCGCTTACGAGGTTTAGCGTAAAGGGAATCGATGAAAAGTCAAATTCGAATTATCTCCCCTTCCTGGTTTCGGACAATAATTATATTCCTTCATGCACATCTCCCAATAGTGTTCTTCCTTTGTGTAAAGTTTCATCAAAATCCTTCTAGTGGTTTAAGAGGAGTTGCGCTTACGAGGTAACCCATACATAGGGAATCAACGAAATGTCAAAGTCGAATTATCTCCCCTTCCTGGTTTCGGACAATAAATATATTCCTTCATGTACATCTCCATATAGTGTCCTTTTGTGTAAAGTTTCATCAAAATCCTTCAAATGCATGTGTAAGAGGAGTTGCGCTTACGAGAAGTGTGGACAGACGGACGGACTGACAAACAGACAGACAGATAGGGTGATTCCTATATATCCTATATATGGTTTAAAAAGAACCAATAGTTCCAGAGGAAAAGATATTTGCAACAAAAGAGAGAAAAAAAATTAGTCGGACGGATGACGGAAGACCAAGTGATGGCAAAAGCTCGCTGTGGCTTTAGCCAGGTGAGCTTAAAACGGAGTCAAAGGCGGGATAGGAAATAAATATGAAGATAGTCTATTCATCGAATGTCTCTCTCAAGCTATCTTTCCAGTTTGAGGTCTATTATCACTCCTTACAAAAGGGGGTTGACCTCAAACACTAGACTTTGGAAGATGGTCTAGGGCATATAAACATGTGAAGACTCAGGGTGAAGACGCAATATAACTGGAAAATTTTAAAATGCTGGAAAACGTATGTTATTTGAAGTGATCTAATTCCCTGAGGACAACAGTCATCCAAAGTATTTGTGGAAAATCAGCAATATATTTTTTTAATTCGAAAATAGTTATTTTACACTTTTTATTTGTATGACTGCCTAATTTTATAAAGAAAATAAATCCATGCTGACATTATACCTGGGCATTCCAAATTGTTAATTAACAGAAATGTAAATGTATTTGCATAAATTTAATTAAATTATTCAAGATAATTTTAATAAAACATACATTTATATGGGAAGATGAAACGGGCCTTTTCTACTATTTCCCTCATTTTTTTTCATTTTTTCCATTTTCCTCATATTTTAGTCCATTTTCCCAATGGCGACATTTATTATACCCCCGCTTTGCGCGAGGTATGTAGTGTTCATGGTGTCCGTCCATCCTTCCGTCCGTCCGTCTTTTTGTACCCAACAGCTGGTATCCATTACTCCTCCTAAACCACTGATCAGAATTTCATGAAACTTATGCAGGAGCTTAATTACATATTGTAGATGTGCACTATGCTTTTTGTTTTCCAATAATTCCCCTTTTTCCAGATTTTTGACATGTTTTGGACTTAGTCATTTTAGCTCAATGCAAACCATATGGTGACAACATGGTATCCACTACTCCTCCTAAACTACTGATTAGAATTTCATGAAACTCATGCAGGAGCTTAATTATATATTGTAGATGTGCACTACGTTTAATGCCCTTTTTCAGATTTTTGACATGTTTTGGACTTAGTCATTTTAGCTCAATGCAAACCATATGGTGACCACATGGTATCCACTACTCCTCCTAAACCACTGACCAGAATTTTATGAAACTTATGCAGGAGCTTAAATATATATTGTAGATGAGCACTGCATTTTTTGTTTTCCAATAATTCCTTTTTTTCCAGATTTTTTACATGTTTCGGACTTAGTCATTTTAGCTTAATGCAAACCATATGGTGACCTCATGGTATATACTCCTCTTAAGCCACTGATTTGAATTTCATGAAACTTATGCAGGAGCTTTATTACATATTGTAGATTTGCATTACACATTTTGTTGTCCAATCATTTTTTTTGCAGATTTTTGACATATTTGGACATTTTAGCCATTTCACCTCAATGCAAACCATATGGTGAATACCTGGTATCCACTATTCCTCCTTGACCACTTATCATAACTTCATGAAACTTATGCAGGCCCTTAATTACATATTATAGATGTGCACTTTGTATTTTGTTTTCCAATAATTCCTTTTTTAAATATGTTAAAGAAAATGCAGGAAGAGGCGGGGGTGGGGGTATCCGTGGCCCACTAGGCCACAGTAACTCTAGTTTTTAATTTTTCTCACTTCCCACTTTTTGTGCTTTCCAATTTCCCACTTCTTGTGCTTTCCCATTTCTCCATTCCCCTCTCATTCTTCCGATGTCTCAAAAAATTTTAATCCATTTCCCATAACCTAAATTGTCACCCCTTCATATCTACCTTCACAACATTATTTCATCAATGTGAATATACTAGCTATAGCTTCAAAAGGACACCAAAATATATGTTCCAGTACAAATTGGAATCCAGAAGGATCCAGAATCCTACTAGTACAAATTGGTATTCTAATTTCTTCTGGGACAAATTAGAATTCTGATTTGTACTGGATTTTAACCATGCAGTACAAACTGGAATTCCAGTTTCTACTGGTG